>CALNHX010005527.1:0-105269 GCA_940337035.1 Agriotes lineatus | reverse complement strand
GTTGCGATTGTTAGTCTTGCCTCTGACATGGTTCACACGTTGAGTTACCGGGCTCTTTTATCCCTTTCCTTGCAAAAGAGTTTTGCTTCTGGCGTGATTAACACCTTGAGTTACCGCGCTCTTTTTGCATTTTTTCTCAGATGAAGCCCCTTACGAAAGTGGGCGAAACGTTAATTCTTTGACCTCAATAATGACACAAGTCGTTTTTTTAATTAATGACAGTGGCCGTGAAAGCCTCGGAAATCAAACAAGATAAATCTACATACGTGAGAAGTTAAAAGCACCAGCGTTACGCCAGTATTGTACTATACTTAAACGGAAGTTTGTATAGAGCACGGAGAAGTCCTGGCCTGTATGAACGATAAAATTTCAGACAACGGCGGCATTCTGGCGTCGAGAACCCATTAAAATACGGTAAAGGCACATTGTGTCACTCCTGTGAAAAACAGCGCTAAATTCAGAATGATAATCATACTCGTATGTGAAGGGGAGACGCTAGGTTTCGAAACGAATGGAATTGGGCCTTAAAACCTAGCTGAGCCTTTAATTTGAGAGTGTTACTGAACCAGGAAAAGAACTAAAATCTAAGCTAAAAGTGAGAGAAAGAGGCGGAAAAAGCGTTAAATGCACAAATTGTCCTTACAATTTATTATATCCAACTTTGAATTATAAGTCAAATGCACAGATCAGTAAAGTTGGTTACCGCTTCCTTCTATAATTCAGATTTTGTGTCATTGAAAGATGCACCGTATTCTGAATTTATAAGTTGTGTACCTATCTGAATATATTTGTTGTTACTGCGCTTATTCTAATCGGAAATTACATAATTTAAAGAACCGCAGGCCGTTTCTTCAGCAACTAGCTGGCGAGCCCTCAAATATACTCTCGTAGCGTTACAATATTTTAATAGAATTAGGGAAACTAAAGTGTACAACTAAGAATGCTAACCATTTATGTCCACGAAATTCAAATAAACGAGCAATTTCTTACGAGAACTACGTGATTCTATGCGCCCGAACTCTGAGCAGGGCCACAACTGCTTTCGAGAAATAGTTTTAAAGACGAACACTCCTCAGTTTATTCAAAGCTGCAGCCTGGACGCTATTACTGGACGTAGATCGATAGGCATTTGAAGCGAGCTCGAAAAATTGGTTATTAAATAGGAATGAGTTGGAAAAAACCCTTTGAGTTCGTCACATGATAACTTCCAGCGCACTACAGCGCAGAAAGAATTCATCAGGAGAAGACTCTCTTAGCCTGTTACATGATAGCTTCAGGTGCATTACAGTTCAGATGTGAGAGTTATTAGGAGCAATATCTGTACTGATTGGATACACTAGGCAGTATTGCTCAAGTACTAGGAAAGTTTTTGGACTGGCAGGTATTCTAGTCCAGTTATACTGTTCAAGGAGAATACAAGTGTGTGTTAGGCCAAACACGTACACAATGCCCACATGCATTAGGATATGTGAACGGTATTAGAGGGATATTGTATAACACTCAATTGAAAAAGTAAGTAACAGACTGAGCCTTTTTTCTTTCAATACCAGCAGCTTCAAAATTGGTCGACTGACGTATGACAGCCACAAGGATTATAATAACAATAACTTAAGGAAAATTCAATACTTAAGACCATAACACACTAACAAATAATTGCGTCTGGTAGCAACCACTCACTGTTATAGGAATCGTTAATAGTTACTGCCTTCTGACTCCATTCACAATTTTCTAATTTCATCGTTGAACTAATGCGCATGCAACACTTGTAAACTTTTCGCAATGTAGTCAGGACAACAAAATATGTAGCAATGGAATTGCTCTTTTATAATGACTACATGCCTTTCAACAAGCTGCATTATATTAATTCTCTTGCATTGCTACAAAGCTTAACACGAGAGTTGTAAATGAAAGCTAGTCTGTTACATAACAATGAGGGGTGAAACCTAGACAAGGCTAGATCATGCCGAACAGCCCGTCTAGTTGAAAATGCAATTACAATTTTAGTGTTCGGGGAATTCTACTAACTCCGAGCAACAGGAGCGCGAATAGCTCAAAAGTTGTTAAGTTGTGCGCTGCACAGCTGCACGTGGTTATACGGTTCCCAATCTATCTCACTCGTAAAATGAGACTTAAAATTTATCAGTTCTGTCAGGGAATGATTGCGTTTTGCTGCATTGTTGCAGCTGCATAATAGCAGCAAACGAGCGGCAGCCCGAGGCGAGAGAAACGCTCCCTTTAGAGCAACCTGAAGGATTAAACATACCCGAATGTACATAATAAAGGCCGAAACTTTAAAATAATATTGTAGACAGCCATGCAGGTGCATATGCATCTCGTTCGTTTAGAAACTTTGTGAACATACAGACGGTTCTTAAAATAACTGAAATTATATGACATTAAAAAAGGTCTTGTGAGTGTAAAAAAATGTAAGATTACTACGAGTAGGGCTAAGTACAACCGGAGTGAAGTTTCATAATTAGATAAACACGTCAACGGGCTGCAGAGTTTTGTTACTAACGAAGTCTACGAGAAGGTATAGTTTGAATGTATGTCCTGATACTCACATAATTATATAGCACCCATTGTATGTAATAAATCAGTATCTTTTTAAATAGTTAAGTTGTATACTATTTTATTTGCCGGAGAGAAACGCAAATTACAGATACGCGAAATTTATTGATATTTAATGTTTACCCAGAGAGAGACCGAAGGATTTTAGGTTTTGTGCTATATAAGGTTTAATTTAAATTAACAAAATATAAAATAACGTAATCATTAACACTGCAGTACGTCGTCTGTTTTAATTTTGTATAGTCAACAAATCTATAGCTGCACACGGCTGGCTGAAGTGGGCCATGGGCTAGGGGATTTCTCGGAAAGCCTAGATATTTATGTTTAAAAATCAAGCCGAGGCAGACGTATTGTAACATGGCTAACTTAATGCCTTTTGCTGTGTAGTTTTTACACAATAACTTTGGTCATTTATTTAAGTTTACCATAGGTAATTTAGATACCATGGTCTGATTCCTAACTCAAGTTTATAGACAGAGAACATATTAAATATAAAGTTTCTATTGGTCTGTGGATAACAAGTAAAGCCTTAAAGTGAAATTAATTTAGTACCGTATATAGAAATGATAAATAAAAAATTATTCTGGACGATGGACGTAACACTGGCACTGGGTGGTCCACAACTCACTATACATGGACCAGGATTGATATGGCTCCTACTTACGTGGTCATTATATTCATTACGCCTTACATTGATATCGTATTTTAGATATAAGCAAAAGCTGTATTTCGGGTCTGGTGATAAGGCAGGACCTCGCCGAGGAACTTGAAATTGCCTAGTGACAAGTACGTCATTTTCTTACCTACTTCTAGCCAGAACTGACCCTGGAAAACGGCTCATATGTCCGCAATTTGTACTTTGGAGGTAACTTCTATAAAAACGAGTTCGACGTCGTCCCCGGTGGTAAAGTGCTGGAACCCTGGTTTAAAAATGGATACCGCAACCGGTGACCAAAGATACGGAGGAAAGCGATTTCAATATGTTTACTGATAACTGGCACAGGCGACAAAAGGAATCGTTGAGTGTGAGTCTCAAGTTTGCTCTTTCTTACCGAAGCTGGCTACCACAAGAATGTCGTGAAAACTAAAACAGGTTGGGTCTATAGACTCCAGTGTATCTTGGGGTTATAGATGGCTTCAGATAATCCCAAAGGAGCCTGGACGCGGAGGGCTCCTCCAATTAGAGCTGCCCAATGAGTCGCTAGATCGAAAAACCTTTAGCAAATCTATCGTATATATATATGGTTATATTCTTTTCTAGGTTTCGCTATCTGGGTCAATTTCTGGAAGGAAGGGTGAGTGGTAATGCATTGGATATCGTCATGCTCTGTGGACGCGCAGAGTTTTTTTTTGCGTATTTCGTACGTCCTGGAAATGCAAAGCGCTGATTGTAGGTTATCAGCGGCGTACAAATTACGTACAATCATATTAATTATGCATTGGCTGGATTTTGTTAAGGTGCTAACTTTACGGTATAAGGTATTTATAATGGTTTATGGGGTTGTAACTGAGTCGATTGCTCTAGCCTGAAAGTGTTGGCGACGTGTGTGCAAGGTACCGGGAAAATGTTCAAGTTCTATTTGCCGGATGAATTTATCTTACCTTCATCGGATTGAGGCTTATTGCGCTTGTAAACGTCTTTGCAAATTTTTCTAACAAAACACAAAGATACAAAGAGGATACTTGGTACCCTATATTAAACACATCAAAGATACATGTAAGATTATCAGCGTGCAGTAGGATATGGTCTGCTATTAAGCTATTATTACGGTAGGGGAAGTTTCCTTAACAGTGACGTCACAGTGTTATATGCTATCACAAAGAAATGTTATTCGACTGGCCACAATCAAGCCGACGTATAAAAATACACCTAGCCTTCCTTCATTGAACTATACTCAAAACGTGTGCCTGTTTGCGAACACTTACGAGTACACAAATATAAAAACAGTATATTTTAACGACTGCTTCAAAGTGAAACAAATATTGTAGCTACCAGGGGAGATTATAAATACGCAGAACCTACTCACACAAAGGAGATCATTTTTAGAGTAACACAGTGATAACCGAGATTGCTGACATTATGGTGCAGAGGGAAGGTAATTTAGCTGAAGCCGAGGAGAAAACCCAAATCCAACGGAAAAGTCCGAAGCGATGCGAATCAGGTGCGATCAAGGTCGACTATTGGAGTCCCAAGGTAACACAAATAACGACAAACGAAACCTCAATGGCTTAAGCACTGAAAAATTAGTAATTAACCTGTAAGAAACCAATACGTCTTCCTAACAAACACAAACATTGCTTTTGAAACTTTGGAATTCCGTGAACTATACACATAAGCCGGGGTGGCCGCAAAAGCGCGACTGTTTTAGCTTTTGTGTTTAGCATAAACACGATTCCCTGTTTTGTGCTCGACGCTACATCATTACTACCCACCGGCCAGGATCATTGGTGAACGCTTGAGAAAAACGCAAAAGAAAATAACTAGCCCCCTAGATGTTAATCTAGTAAGCTATTTCTAGGAACTCAAAAAGTTCAATTCGTCTTTAAAACTTCCTCTAATATATGTATATGGGAGTACACAATTATCAGTTACGTAGGGACTCCCTTTTTGTTTCTCGGTCGAATTTTTATTATATGAATGTAATCTGCAGGGACATACATCGCTTTCCTTTTCCCAAACTTTTTTCTGTTATATTATGTGTGTGTGCAACCTCCAATCATTTCTGTTCTACATTTTTCTTCTATAGCTAATTCTAAAACATTACCATTTATATTAACATTACCATTTTGAGAACAGTGTCATTCAACATTGTCGGAGACCTAGTTCATTATGCCAGCCGAAATACTCAGTTGCAATTGCAGCACATTCTTGAGGTTCTTTAATTAACTGAATTTTAAACCGAGATTAACTTAGGTTTAGCAAATTTAAACATGTTTTTACCTCTCGGGCGGAGAGTGGTGACTCGCATTTGCAATCCCGGATTTTCCTGCGACTCGGAAGTAAGCATGGGTGTAGCTTTACCATTTTGGGCTCTGCGAGAGTCGTATAGTCATCGTAGAATGGCAAGAGAGGCTCAATTTCGACTATCTCTAGGTGTGCTGGTTGGTTCCGCTGACTATTTTATTTGCTGTGCTAAACGTTCAAAAACTTTACTATAGAAGACTTTAACTTCTGCCATGTAGTTTGCTGCTACTTGATAGAAACATAGAACGTTTATGTATGCTATGCTGACATGTATCGTTTTATAACACTTCTGCATTTTCTCGCAAGGCAATATTAGCATGAGCGTTAGTATCATGTTCCACATTATAAATTTAGAAATCTCCATATTGCTGCGATGATAAGTATCGGTGGTCCATGATTTCCCAAGATGCGGAGTTGAAAGGGAAATTATCTGCCATTTCGTTTCTTGATAAGCCAGTAGTTCATGCATTCCAACATTGTTATTTGTTTACAGTACCTGTTCACATGTTTGGAGATTGATACTGAGTAGTGTTGTGTAACATTATCGGTCACCTAATGTCGTACCGGCCGGAATGCTGAGTTGCGATTACAGCACATTCTTGCGGTTATTAACTCAGATGAATTGCTTCAGGATTCTGACTGGACTTTTAAGTAATTATTTTTAAATAAATTTAATTTAGAGTTTTAAACCGAGATTAACTAATGTTTAATAGGTAAAACACATTGTAGCCTTCGTTGTCGTGCTTCCTTTATTGCCACACGACTGTAATAACCTGTTTGGTTTAAACTTCTTTTTTTTGTGGACAAGGTTGCTTTCCAGAGGTGAAGTTTTGTAGTTTATCCTGATGTAGAGTTTCTGCAGTAGTGTCTTCATAGCAATGGTATTAACTTTAAATCGCGATTTTCTTTATTGATTATTCGTTTGTTTTTAATTATATCTCTGAACATATATCTGTAGTTCCTGAAAAATAACAAATACGATATGCGCTCGGCCTCATAGAGCAACGCTTTAGTTTTTCACGTCTTTTAGTCGTGAAGCAGTAAATGCGTTTCAGCTAAGTGGAATATATTTTTATTAATTTGTATTGCATGCGGCATTTACCGCCAAACTAGAATGTACTAGAACAAGGTTTTGCATGTGTAGATTATTACCAATTTTTTATTAGTTTATGAGCAAGTCATGATCTTCTTATTCTACCATTTTTCGGCTTTTGCTTATTTATCTTTAATATAGCCTAATGTTGTGGGATTTCTACTGATGTTGATACCTAGCTTTCGGCTCACCTTTTTATTGGTCTGCAAGGTTTACGTTTTGCTTTTAGAACTGCGTCACCTACTATTTTTGGTTTGCAGTTGTCCTGCATTCTATTTTCACTCTCGTTCCTAGCATTCTGGTGTGTTCCTCAAAATGTTAGAATGTCTTGAATGTCGCTCATCTGAGTTATTTGCTGACTTGCTTCTCGGTCCCAAAGCTTATTTCCTACGATCGATCTAATCGATTTCATCTCAGCTGTTCTTGTATTCTGCTCAGTCCTGATGAATTCTGGGCGTGTTTCCATGGCGGATGATAAAATGAACATTACATCATACCTATAAATTTTAATTTTACTTTGAAGAGACCTGTATTTGTTCCTCCATATTGCATCATCAAGCCTTTCAGAGGTGGCTGCTCCTTTCTAAGCGTATTATTGCACTTCCTTACTTACATTACGACTGCTTCAGATTTCTATGCCCAAGTACTTAGATGCTATCACTTGTTCGATAACATAATTTTCTATTTCGGGTTTACACCGTAATGGCTCCTTAGCAATCGTCAAACATTTAGTCCTATGTCTGGCCACTGCTATGTTATATGTTTTGGCCGTTGTTACTATGTTGTGCTCTGCAGGTCATTTTCGTTGTTTAGAAGGGCTTGGAATCCGCATTCTTACCACTAAACTGCTCAATCCTGCCAGTTGCCAGACAGGCGGAGTACAAGTAAGCTTTTCGTTGTAAATTATGTTTTGAGGCATATTTCCGTTAGCAGTGCAGTGAAATATTTAGCGCTTTGTTGATATTGTTTTTACGAAATTTTTCCTCTGGTGAACATATGACAGTTTTGAATATCGCTTAAGTGACGTCATGCAAAGTAAAAGGAATTCTTAACAATTGTAATTGTCCTGTTTGTTAAGGTTACAGCTGCAAGTCTGTCCTGTTTTAAAGTAGTTTTACAGCAGCACACGACCGCAACCAACGTTGATAGTCGTGAAAGTTTAATATGTGTCTAACCTTCTCATGACGGAAAGGTCGATTTTCTAGCACTGGAACGTTATCAACAGAACTGACCACTATGATGACGATTGATTCACATATGCGTTAGTTTCCGGGTTCTACTTTATATCTACAATTTCTTCCCATTGTCGTAATTGGTAGATGCACTAGTATATTTTGGTTCAATTCGTAAAATATCGAATTAGCCATTAAGAAGTTGTGGTCAAAGTAAGCTGAAACAGGGATATCCATTATCATTACTTTTTTTTAATGTATAAACAAATTCACAAGAGTGGAATAATATTTTCTACTTTTTATAGTCAACATTTTAGGCAATTCCGGTAAGACATTCAAAAAGGTTAGAATCTTTTACAATAAAAAGGTTCTCTTCTTTGGTATTACTCCTAAATCTTCAATTATCACAACGCTACGAGAGCATAATTAAGGACCCGCCAGCTAAGCTTAGCTCAGTCGACGTGCTGTTTCCTATAAGATGTCATTATCAATTATTATGAGCTCCAACAAGTCTTTACTTACAACATATACACTCATATTGGTCGAAAGACCCACAACCTCAAATAAATTGCAGCAGGCAATTGTAAAATTTATTTATTTCGCACTCAGCCAACAGCCGTTAGGCCAATTATAGGCGTCGCTGTGCATTTATGGGGACTTCCAACCCTATTAACGACTGTCATGATGTTGTTATGACCGCCGGGAACACCTATTTCCGTGACAGCCGTATCACGAGGCGCCGAGAGATGCAGCCATGGAACTCCCATCCAAGTTCTGAGCAGAGAGAGCTTTGCTTAACTCTGCTGATCGAACGTGAAAGCTTGTTCGAGCTACACCACCCGGGACCTGTATCTGAAATACAAAAGGTAGCTGTAAAAAAGTCCGAAAATTAACTTAAACCATACATTGAATTTATTACGCAATTGTTTAATAGAATAACCATTATATCCGGTTCTAAAAGCATTACTTAGGCGAAAGGGCACCCCCAAATAGCATCTTATCTAGCAATTCATCACCTAACAATGATCAATTAATGCTAAACACCTAGGCATAAACTAAAAGCATTATTACTTTAATTCAGTCCACCCTAACACCCGAATGCTCGTAGAGCGAATATCATTAATCCAATTTAAAATCGGCTGGGTCCCGAAAGGAACAAACTAGGTGGGTCGGTTTGAATAGCACCGTACGCAGGTCAGAACGCTTCTCCAAGAAAGTATAATTTTACAACTTGGACGGGGGATGTTGCAACGCAATTCATTAGGTCGAAATTATTTATCTGAGAGGCTAAGTTCCTATAGTGGATGGCTAAATAGTTTTCCAACGGGCTCTCACAGCTATGCTGGCCGCAGATTGAGGGTGCCTGCAGAAATCACTAGGTCACAAGCGAAATATGGCTGCAAAACGAGTTGTTTAGGCGGTATGAGTCAAAGTAAAGTGATAGTCACAGGACGAAGAAAACGCACGTCTTCGGAGCTGTATCGGTAAATTTGAATCTTTTCGGAAAAAACTAGAAACGCCGTATGCAATCACTGAAGTACAAAACGCTACTAAAACCAAAATGGATTGGAAACACCTAAAAGTACAGCTTTTTTATGGCAAGGACGGCTATCAAATTGTAACCTCTATCCTATAATAGAGGTGGACCCAAAATACGTGCGCCAGGCACAAACTCGTCAGTAAATCGAGGCTTCCACAAAGAATTACAAGTACAGGAAACTAAGGGGCTAATTCATGGGCACGAAAATGACATTAAAGTTGTCAAGTTGACGCCACGGAAAGAAAAGAATGCTATTGGAGCTGCAACAAGTCGTTTCATATCCCGAAAAGCCAACACAATGTACGCCTGCATTACAAGATAAGATTTTTTAGCGCACAGAAAGAATTCGCGAGCGCTGTCAGAATGCTCAGGGAATTTGGCCGGTATTTCAGATAGCCACTATCGGTGCATATTGCGGGTGGCGACTAAAGGACTATTCACACGATTAATGAGCACAACTGAAGATACGCTCTCGCCACCAAATTTATGCAACAAAGTAAATGTCAACGCAAAGTACGCTTTGTACACGTAACAAACCTATGATGTGAAGGTATAACTTATGCACGTACTAGGTATACGGTTTAAAATTTTAAGTGGTTGTTAAACAACAAACCGTCTCTGCGTTTAATAATATATGATTATATTGAGATGGTATTGAGCCCGCTGCTTAACCCTGCTTGCAGCACAACAAATAAGTAAAGCAAGTCACAGCACAGAGTTGGGGTAGTTCATGCAACTGCAAGTTTGAACGTAAATTTCAATCCGTAATTACTTTTGCAAAGAAATGCTGGTAGTAATGAATTGAATTGAATAGGAAAGGCAAAAGGCAGAACTCGTTTTTCATAGATTGGAATTGATAATTCTAAATTAGCCAAATTTGGAGAAAAGGAACAGTTAAGAAAATTACAAGAAATGGACACAGCAGGTTGTGGAACAAAAGTGGTGATTGAACAAACAAGTCAGTGTAATTACGTGAGTGATAAGGACAATTTACATAAAGTAAAGTGTAGTGGCGCTATGACACAGCTTAAAACCAAAATTAAAAGAACAATATTTTAGAAATAAGAATTTTTTTACATAATTCTAATTATAAGAAAAATTAGAGTAAGAAAGTATTGTATTGTATTTGGTCAATTTCAGTTTTGTAGTACTTAGATAGGCAATTGTTTTTAACGACCAACAGGGAGAGACAATTGAATAAAATTATTGAATGACAACCAGTTTTTGTGCTCTCTGAAATTTACATAATTTACCTAGTAAATCATTAATTTTATCGATAAAAAGTACATCAGTGTGTCAAGAATTTGTCAGTGCACCTGTGAGAATGTGGGAAACATTTTACCTCACCAAAAATAATTTTTCATCGTGACCACATCCCGAGGACATCGGGAAAGCCAACGCAGTCCCCGAACATCAGCCAGGGCACATTTTGAATTCCTGAGCCCAAGATTTTAGCAGCAGCATACCAGCACAGCGTATAGGAGGCCCCGACAATGCTAGCAGCACCGCAGGACCCCGTATCCAGCAGATATCACCAGGAGCTGCAGTCCGAATGAGCTGCCGCAGCTTTCATCGACAAGATACCAAATTTTACTGAAAGTAACTGTGTTAGCAACCGGAAATTCGTAGGACTACTAGAGCAAACCTTCATGAACGAGACCCAGGCAGAGTTTAGCATCCAACAAAAATCAAATATCCAGTAATTGCCATAATCGAGTTTGAGGTTATGTTGATACCATAGCGGCGCTCCAAAAAAACAATTTAATGTTGTAACAACAAAGTGGAGAGTTTTCGCCTGTAAACAAATGAAAATCAGTGACGTTAAGAGCGCCAAATTTACCTGATAAATCGCTCATAAAACACCTTTTATTAGTTGAAATCACAAAAACGAAAAACTAACCAAACTAAACCGATTTGTGCTAGGCGTTTGACAGAAATCGCGTCTGCGCGATCGAGTTAAATTTATATTCCAGTGGCGTATCACACAAGTTTACTATTAACGTATCAGGGAACCCAGCCTTGACATATGAGTTATCTTGCCTACGGAGCTAGCCTCTGTAATATTAAGTTGCAGATGGATGAAGTATAATAAAGGGCACAATACTGTTTACTTTATAAATAATTAACGAACCCAGTGAGTATTTTTAGTCAGTTGAAATTTGACCTAAATAAAACACTATTTGCAGGTAGTGGTAATTGCTATTTATTTTTTCATCTTTATTATAATATTACAACACAGATCAAACCATTGCAATATATACTTTTTTCGTCTAATATTGGTAATGAAAGCGCTATGAGTTGCGGCGCGTCTCATCAACCGTAGGGTATATTTGCCAACGAGACTAAGAGGGCGTCAACATTAGAGATTATACTATAAGCAAAACTGCAAGTGACAATACCTAAAGGTATTGTTAACTGCACATGAAAAAATTGATGGAAGTGTATAGTTTCCAAATTTTAAAGTGCCTTTAAAAGAATTTATGTAGTGAAGCTACATTAGTTAAATTTAAAGATAGATATAAATTGCATTTATAAAACCATATTGAAATTGGTGCATCATTATAGTAAATGGTAAAACTTGGCTACCGAAGAAAGTGAAAAACCGCATTATCGATCTTTCTTCTTTAGTTATGCGTTATTATCTTTTGTCATCTACTTGAATTTCATATGTTGTTTTTATTTTTTCTTTGTCTTTGAATATAAGTATGTGCCTAATAAACATTATTATGTATATTATTATGAAATAATAAGAAAAGTTAAAAAAGCGGAAAATTCGATAGTATTATCTAAAACATATGTATAATGAAGAAGTATTGCTAGTAACCAACTAGAAACAAAATAAGAGCGGTTCAACTAGATTTCTGCAGACGAAACCTATAATAGAATTGGACGTCAATTTATTTATAGCAGGAAGCCTTGGCAACCAATATAAGCTGAAATAATATTAGCACATAAGAAAAATGCCAGAAATAAGATTAGCAACATGTTTTTCATGATCTACGACGTCGGTCTATGACAGGAACAAGAAGAAAAGATGAAAGACAATGACATCATGTGTAACGGCCCGCCTTTGTTTAGAAATATTTTAATTGGCCTTATTGCCTCAGGTATGCTCTAAGCCGGAGAATACGTTCAAATTGCTCTGATATAGCGTAGATCAATAAATAACACAAGATAAATAATAAAAATAAAATATACTGTCTTTAACTATGTACATTGAAAGCGAACTTAATAGAACACACTGTATATTACGAACAGGGGGGTAGTTGCGTCAACGGGGGGGTTGCTCGGGCTCGTCGGCAGCGCCGTAATCCAAATTGTCCAGGTGAAGGGTAAGCACTTTGAATACGCTTTCGATGCGCGCGTCGGTGTCCCCGAAGATGTCGCGGAGTCGGCTGTCCGCGCAGCGGCTTCTTATCGGTCAGAGAAGGTCGTTGGTCGCATGCCCCAGGTTATATTTGTTTACAATGGCTAGCTGCTGCGAACACTTCGGATTAGAAATGTTGTTTCAAGAACATACCTGCCGGCGTAGGAAGCTGCAGGAGTTCGCGTTCGGTGAGCCAAACTGGACCGGGGGCTGCTATACGATTTGCCGGCTTTCGCGGCTCGAAACGATGCAGCGGTCGGACTTTCGGGAAATTCGCTATTCAAGCGAATCTGCGGCTTCGACTGGATTGCGGCGGTGTGGATATTCTTTTCGGAGGGCTTCAGAAATGCTCGTGGGATGCTGGCGGTGACTCTTACAGGCAGGTCCCTTATCGCATAATCTCTGTATGCGTCCAGCCTGGCGGCGGCGGGCTGTTGATTACTTCCTGGTGCCTCACAATTCGGGCGAGTTAATACGGTTGAAATACGGTTTTCGAAAACGCAAATGGAATACGCCTCGGAACTCGGATGATCACGGACGGGACGGCGGCGGTGATCTCGTTCAGCGGATTACAAGAATGTTAGTTACAAATTCCGCGGTTTCGGCCTTTAACTAACATGGGTTCGGTTACAAGGGATACGGGGAAAACTAATTAGTAGCCACGGATTCGGCCTTTAAATTAATGACGGTGAACGGGTTCGATAAGAACGTCCAGGTTATTGGCATGTTCTCACGGACTGACAGTAACCATACCAGCACCGTAAGAATCTTTTAGCCGATTTCCCCTTTGCTTAGACAGTAACCTGCACAGGGCAAAAGAGTAATCGTCTCAGGTGGATTGGGAGAAGGCTTAGGGGACAACCCCAGGATAGGATCTGTCTCTGGAGCTGCCATGTGTTCCTTTTTATACGTTCAGTGGCTCCCGGTCGGAGGTCGTGCTCCCCACTCTGGCGGCGGGGGAAACACTCCTGCGCGCAAACGTAGCTTTCTGCGCATCGGCTACCGGCCCGCGCTATCGCTTCTTAGCGCGGTCTTGAGATGCAAACGTTTGATAAGGCGGCGAATTAAATTCCTAGTACGTTTCAAGTATCTTTAGAATTTAGATTCACAAGCGAAACGTTACACATGGAAGAGAAACAACTAGATTGAAAGTTAAGGGCTTGACTATTAGTATTGAACTCACGTTCACCGTGAGTTCTCATAACGTGGAACAGATTTCTGTTGATGGTGCCAACTTTAGCTTTAAAATATTTAATAGATTTTGTCATGTCTCCTTCAGTTATATTATTTAGTCTTCTATCCTACTGGTTCCTTGTCTGTAAAGAGTTTCTTTGCTGTTCACATACCTTTTGGGTGGATGCGTAGAAGCGGATTTCTGAGATTTTTCTGCATTGTTGTTAAATCACAGACTGTCGTTATTCTTTCAGAGATTGGATGTTATCCAATCGTTTGCTATGTTGACCTAGGATATCCATTAAATGTTCCATTTGGTGAATGCAGAAAGGGTCTACACTACCAAACTTTGTTTTTGTCCTTGCCCATTCTATCGTAATTCCGCTTCACCCAAAACGATATTTTATTTGTTAGGTACAACCTCACTTGTTATTTATGAGTGTCTTATTGTCCAATTCGTGCTTTACAGCGTCAGTTGACTATAAATAGTCTGTACGGTTTTTATTACTTTTTGAATACTGAAGAGAGAAATTAAATTGTTACGGCTTCGAAGCCAATCATCTGTTGGCCACCCGTAATCTACGATAAGCTTTGGCGATTTCTGCTTTCACGTGGCCTAATGCCCTGTTTAATTTAATTTTAGGCCTTTTTCTTTTCCTCTTCTTCATTTTTCTCCTGTTTGTTACACTTTTTATGCCTACGAGCCCTTTTCGGCAGTCTGTAATGTGCCAATGGTTTTTAATGTTAAAAAGTTAGGACGTTCATGTTGAGCGTCTATTGTTGCATTTTATCAAAAGCCGTTGCAACAAAGTCCATGGTTTATCAAACGGTGTTGTCAATGTTAATGGTGGAAATGCTTCATAAGACGTTGGTTAGCAGTTACCATTAGTACTTTCCAAGTTACCGCCGTTTTGTTTCATGTATCATAGCTCACTAAAGGAAAGGGTTCTGTAAATAATTGTTTCACAGGTGTTAAATTTAGACTCAGAGTTAATTACTGCCACTGTTTCCTATAATAAAGGTTTGAGATCGAAACATATGGAAACATGTTTTCCAATAGCATATCTGATAAATTATGGCTGAAGATACGAGCAATTTCGCAGCTGCACATAACGGGGTTGACCTACTTCTTTCGCCATTGCTCAACTCTGGATGCACTGTGGAAACTTAAAACTGCACGATTTCACGTATTAGCAGCACGAAATAAAGTTTCGCATCAGTGCCGACAATCGATAGCACAGAAAGGCATTGATAACGTCGGAATTTGTCTACATTATTTACCTTTTTATTTGCGATCCAGTTACTCGCGTTTGTTGAATCGCTGAATGCATTATGGCCCAATATTGACTAGCTGAATTGCCGTAGCTGTGCTAAACTGCGAGAAACTGTCACTTTAACAAATTACTCTTTTTGCAGAATATTTGAAACGTAATGCAAGCGACGACTTGTTAAATTCTACTATAATGAAGACGCTCTGCAGATGACTGTAAATATTCCGACTCGGTAATAATACCAGTCAATTAAGAGATAACTAGTTTGACTGCATTTCCGTACGTTCGCTATGCTAACTTACAAATTCAACGTTTTTGTGCAATCCATTTCCATTTAAAAGTTGATTTAACCAAGCTTTGTCGCTGCATCGTGTTACGGAAATTTCATTTTAGAAAAGGTACTCCTATCGTAAATTGACTAACTAATTCTGAAAATTAGCCTTCCAATCGCCGGTACAGAATATGTTCAACTAACTGATTAAATTACTAAGCATGAATTGTGGCAGTGGTTTAAATTGCTAGATATACAAATCTAGCAAAATAAATCAATACAAGCATAGGAAGCAACCCTTTGAGCTGTTGTAGTTTAGGCATCTGCTTCGAGATACCCAATTGCAGCAAATATATCCGTTGCAAAATAAGATAATCGTGATTATGCACTTGAAGCCAGTGCACCTGTGTAAATTGGAGAAGTGTGCGATGGAATGTCTTTGAGCGGCTTTCTACGGTTAAAAGTGCTCTAATTTTCTTCAGTATGCTGACGTTTTCAGCTTATGAATAACTTAAGCAGCACCAAGAAGCCAACAATCCCCTACTACCTGAAACTGAAATTAATTTACGGCTTAGAATGTATGTCAAGGAAATTATTTTTTATTGCAGAGTACCCGGCTACCGTTTAGTAAAGCGTTTCTAATTTTTATTAGTAAAAGCAGAGTGTAAAAACTTGAGATTGAGTAAGTGCACTGGGAAGTAAATGCAAAAGCTCTAAAAATTTTGTTAATATTTAACCAGGGACGTACCCTGGCTTTAGAACACGTATACCTGGAAATTATGTTATTACCTCAGCGGCAAAGCATGAAAGGATACGGTTAGATACTTTCTAAGTCTCGCGAAGCTTGGAAATTCTATTTCTCTGAAGCTGCTCCTGGCTACAACCATATTTATGGTTATAAACATTTTCTGAGGCCATGTTACAGTAATCTTTCTGTTGTACTATGAGACTAAGTGTTAGTTTGATTACAGTTGCATCAAATTGCTAAATGTCAGAATTAGTAATTAGGTACCATTTACTTCTCTACAAAGAAGTTCCCCTAGTTTTGGATTCTATTCGATAGCTTTGTATGAAATACTAAGGAATTTGCAAAGTAATAGTGTAACGTTTCGACTCTATGAATTAAATTTTTGACTTGGTAATTATTCTGGAAATTTATGTTTCCCATTAATTTCGGAAAAGCCCCAACAGTTTCGTTAATTTCTACCTAGATCGGAGAAATGTTCATTAATCTCAACTGTATAAGGTCAGAAAAAACAAAACTTAGAATCAACGGAATAACACAGTTAGCTATCTATACAAAATAAGTCTCCGTTTATGAAATTGCTATGTACATTAATATAAATAAAACTCTTTTTGTTTTCTCGCTTTTAGTCCCTAGCCGGTCAGCAACCCAAATAGCAGGTACGTGCTGCGGTTTTTGCCACGTCCCGGATCCGTGTAGATCTGCTAAGTTGTATATCCGGTGCTCTCAAGGACAGGTTTGCAATAGTTATATGTGAGCCGAGATGGCAGTTTGTTTACGTTTCGCAGTCTGAAAAATATCATGAAACACAAAGAATATAAGATGCCTGGTGTTCATTGACTGTGTGTTCCCGCGTGTGACATTAGTTCCAGTACAAATGTATGTATTTTTCACATTTAATTTGTGCCCGTTTTTTCAGGGCTAATTTTCGTCACTATCACGAACTTGCATCTGACTTACTCTCGAAGAACGATAAGAACACATCCCCCAGCGGTGCGCCGAGTCGCGTACAAACAATCACGGCGCCGTCCCCTCAAACGTAGCTAGAGTGCAGCACAGATAATAAGAGTATATAAGGAAACTCTGCAGTAATTTCAAATAACATTAGTCCCCGATCTGAGACCTGAACCCCCATCCTGATCACCCGGACTCTCCGAAGCCTGGCCCCGCTTTCCTTATCACGTTTTCCCTGGACTTCTCTTATCCTAACATCCATCTCTAGCTCTGGTCAGGTTTTGCTTTTCTCTGAGATTTCAATTAAACCCCAGTAACCGCTAAGAATTTGTAGCGCAGGTCAGGTTTCGCTAGAAGCTACTTCCCGCACCAGCCCCTTATTATCACAGCCCTTGCACCAGATGTAATAATAAAATCGACTTACCTACATACCACGAGAGATCTCCAAGTCCATATAATTTAGGGGCCCTCGACGCAGGTAAATTGGGCTGCCGTCCTTGACTCCAGACTCACCACGAAGCCTTCAGCGGCCTACCGGCAAATCCAAATGCCAAGCCGGGCATTGCAAATTGTATGAATTGACCATTCATACCACTTCAATAACTCACAAATTTATGCACAAAGAGAGCATCACATACCGCCAGGCGTAACACACTCGTCGTGAACCTATAAAACACTTAATTCAATTTAACTTAAGGCGCTCGCAAAATAATAACAAGAGCGCACATCTTATTAATAAGTGACGTATTTTAGATTCATTGACCATAGTTTATCAGAGATATTCAGCAAAACTACGCCTACCAGTGAATACAGGTCTCCAAGCAACCGAGCCGAGCCAGCGAGCATTGTGGGTTTCAGAACGAATCCCCGAAATAACAAAACACGGAAGATATTTTATTTTATTAATTTATGTACATAGTATTTTATTAAATTACGATTTAACTTATATTTATATCTAAACACAATATACATTTTATTACAACACTGTGTTTTTCCTGATATCTTACATTTGAGTAAAAACCGATGGCATTTGAGCTTTACCTAAGACAAAGCAATTTCAAAATAAATATAGTTAGTTTGGTCAAACGGAAAAATAAGCAATTTTAATAACAATTAAAATTTAAAAATTTCTGGAACAACTCCGGTTCATTACACTGGTATGCAAATTCGGGACTCCAGAAATAACTCCAAGTCAAATTTCACCTGGTGTAAAAGTCCGCCGATTGCCGTTAAATTGGCCGCGTATACGCTAGAAGGCTGCGGGGCGATTCCGCGTTCAGGTCGGCGCAGTAAAATTTGCCTTCGATAAACTGCCAGGAGGACGTCGCTGAACGTACGATGCTATTCCTACAGGTACGTTAGTTTTTAGGTTATACCCTCCACGGTGAAGCCGGTCAGCGTAGCTTAGGCGACGTGTCGGTGCGGACATTAACTCTGTCAACTCTGTCACAAGATAGAACGCGGTCAAGTCCAAGTTATGGGAAGTGCCCTATGACACAGTAACGCTGTCACAAGATAGAGTCAGGAAAGAATTAACGAGAGCGAAGTCCAAGAACTCATGTGATTTAAAATGGTTGCGAAATCTTCTTTTATATCTTTCGGTCCGCGTTAACGGTGTAGTCGCTACAAGTACAATTAAGTGGGGGCCGGCGCCGTGCTTGCTTCTCCGCAACTTAGCGCATAGCAGATGCCTGCTTTGTTATCACCAGCTCGAGCGTTGGTTAGATGTAACGCCAAATTGTGCCTAAATGAGCGATGTCTAAATTTAACCATTATTTAATGTACAATTATTAACTTGCTGCCGGCGCTAGCATTACAATAGGGCAATATTAACTAAAATATGTAATTATGTTTGCATTGTGTAATAAAGTAAATATTTCGAATATACATATGCCTGCTCAAATAGTTTGGTGTCTACCAAAAGGTACAGTTTTTTGCCATGACGGGTGAAATCCAACAAGAACAGGTTTTCTTCACTTTTATTTCTATTTGCATATTACTAATACCTGTTTTTATGGTATAATATGTTTCTTGTAACTTTAACTTTAACTTTCGTACCATTGTAACTTTTTAACATGTTTATTTCTGAATTTATTAGTGAAATTATTAAGTTCTCTTAGTACTTCACGAAATATTGATATTATAAATTGCAAAAATTAGGCTATCTGCTCCATGGCAATATACATTTTACTGTCGGTACACCCTTTCTCTTGTAGCTACCGTGTTTTTATAGCACACGTAAATTTAATTTCTCCCAGGTTTTTTCTTAAGTCTAGCTGAAAGGTATACGCCGCTCTATAATCATTTTGTTTGATCTGTTTATAACAAGATAACTCTTACTTTTGATTCCCGGTCGTGGTTACTGATAATCAATGCAACATAGTTCCGGTAGTTAACCCCACCATAGCTCAAAACCTGAAACCAAATATCCAAGCTTCTTCACAAATAGAAGCCAATTTGCATTCAATCAAAGTAGTACAAACATAATCGGCTCTTGACATACATATAAAACTAGAAATCAAGTAGACGAACACATAAACTACTTGAACATCGAATATACAAGTAAGTTTAATTGATAAACTCAAAACTACAGGCAATATAATATAATTTTGCTAAAAGTTACCACTTAAAGTAACTAGCATCTACATTCTATCTGACATACGTATAAAATTAACCAATATCTAAAGCAAATCCGCCGTTGTGCGATAATTTCGAGTCGCCCTCAAACCGCCTTTAACTCATCACGGCTTTGTGCCCAGGGCTTTGGTCGACCTGGGCAAAGTAATATAATACTGGTGCCATGACTCAGATGCTTGACGTTACAGGTCGCCACGATTCTTGCGAAAGCATTCATAACAATTTCTAAACCTGTCTCAGCATTTCATATTGTACGATTGTTAAGTTAGTTGTGGGTAGGTTCTTTTAAGAGGTCTATAGTGGCTGTTAGTTTCGTCAATTTGGTCACATTTTGCTCTTTGGTTAGTGGGGACGCGTGCGACAACATTGTTTGCTGTAATATTAATTACAACGTAGGAATAGAACGTTTTAAATCCTTATTACCCGTTTCATACCAATTGAAGCATGTAATATGTCACATTAACAACAAATACGAATAAATAAAGCTCCGATTAAAAACATCACTACAAATACAATAAAATATAAAAAAATATAGGTTTAGACCTTTTAAAATTTTATTTATATAAAATATAAGCTAACGTCGACATTCGGCATTTTCTTTTGTCTCCCTGAATTGTTTTTTTCGTATAAGATTAGTTATTTTTAAAGCTCAGTACAGATTTTGCCGTAAATATCCCTATTTAACCTTAATTATTACAGAATAAATAAAGAAACCCCTATCTACCCATAATAGCTGCAATAAAATAAATATTGGAGAGCTTGCTCTTATACATAAAATATAGGCTATACCTGCTTTACCTGATTGTAAATACACAGAAAAAATGTAGGGCGATGCTTTCTTAATTTAGATATCACAAGCACATCCTATTTAATTTACAACAACTCCATGATGATATAGCATGACACTAAATAAGTAAAACTTTGTATTTGAGGGTTCATAAATATCAAATTTAACTAAATTCCTTTGAATTTTCTATTCATTGACAACAATTTTATATTTATATCGTGGGTTAATTCGAGTTTAAAAGAAAAGGTCATAGGACTTACTTCTCACGTTAATTGACATACATTTTGGGTTTGAATTGGAGCGAGTAACAATTTTTGTCAACAAACACTTCACAATTTCGAGATATAATTGATTGACGTAAAGAAATCACGTTTCACCCATCGTGTTCTAGGCGACTGCACAAAAGCACGCCGCTGCTAATAGCTGCAGATCCCGTTGCTCAACCTTGGATCAAGATCGGTCGATAAGATGGCGGGTAATAGTGATCTGAGTTCCTGTTGATCGTCTATCTGCTGCTGATACCACTTCCACAATGTCCAGGAACCACAAAATCTCGCTTACAATTTGTGCCAGGTAATTATCTCCCTTTGTCTTTCCTTGCACACTCCCACATTTACAAATTCTTGAAATAATGGTAGAAATATTTTTCGAACTTGTTTAATTGACACACAAAGATTGTTGTTACACACTGGTGCATACAGGGCTTAACTTTAGGTACATTTAATTTTTATCCCAAATGAATATGAAATTGTTAAAATATCAAACTTCAAAACCAACATATTCTCTACACTATTAATTTGTGCAGCTAAGATCTTCTGAATTTGTTTTAATACTTGAATGTTAGTCGCGCGCAAAAAGTTTTTCCAATTGTTTTTTGAACTAACTGTCTTTGGCTATACATTTTTCACGTTGACATAAATGATCATTATAAACAAAAGCGAGTGACGCCACCTGGGTTTCCTGAAATTTGAATGCTTTTACCCGCGAAATCAAACACAAGAAGCCACGAAATACATAGAAAAAGTGGAAAACCTACAACTTAATTAACTACTACTCTAATTGTCCATCTACTCTTAAATTTATGTACATTTTAGCAGAGTCACTAAACGACATAGCTGGAATCCACCGTTCATGCAAATCCCTCGCATGATTTTAATGAAAATACATCTGTATTGTTCTCCCTTTCCATGGGTTTGTTTGATTACTGGGGTACATCGACTCCTTTACATGGCTTTTTTGTGTTGGCTGCTTCCCTTGCCACTTCGAAAGTTGTTCGAAAACTCGTCCGAGGCCGTCGACTAGATAGTCCGCACATGAAGGTACTTTGGACAGGTGCAACCGTGATTTCCAGGTATTCTGTGTTCTGCTCGTGCTTCAACGGCGTCGCATAGACCGTTCATGTGATCAACAAACTCTTCATGCTAGTGGCATCATACGGGAAGCACTACATTATACATAATTCACACACTAATTGTTCATTCTACAGCATATAACACTTTCTGGTACGCGTGTTTGTTGTACGTATGCTTCATTTAGATCTACAGCTCAAAGTGCTGCCTTTGCTCCAAATATTTGTGTATTGACATCAACTCCTTACCCTATGGGTTTCCTTTAAAGTGCACAGTTGCATTTTTCTAACATCATGTTTTACATAAAACATTTTAATATCAAGCTTTCTGCTAGTTTTTAAATTATTTGTTAGTTGTTTGTTGTTTCTTAGCATCGCACTTATTTCTTCATATTGTATTTATTTAACTTGAAAGGCTCTATTGGCAATTTTTTCCCTATTTGTAAATATAGCAATATACAGCGTAAATAAAAAATTGGGTTGCAGCAATTTACTATTTTTATAAATTTCCTTATGGGAAATATTGTGTCCTCTGATTTGGACCGTGTCACGCCAGTGCTGCTGCAAGACAACCCACTCCATCTTTAGAATCTAGCTGGAAAAACTTTTCTACGACACAAAACAATTCCTTAACCACAGTGTTTCATAGAGAAGTTTCTCGTAAGCAGCTATAAAGTGAATGACATAAAATTACAAGTTAGAGAAATAAAAGGTTTGGGTATATATATTAGTCAAAACCTCAGTTTCCCAAAACTTGTGAAAGCCACCGTAGTACATGTCGGCCCCATTTTCATAATGAGAATTTGTAAGCGCAACCATCAATGTCATAATCTCACAGTTCTATGGTCAAACAAATTATGAATTTGCAGTTACAATTTGGAATCTCAAATTAATCACACATAATACAGAAACAAATTTCAAATAATTATATCAAATTAATTAAAATCATGTTTACTCAGGTATAAATAAACGAATGACAGCAAAATTATTTCTATACTCATCAAATTTAATTAGTTTCAATTTAAATAACCAGTGAACACATAAGCGATGTTATTACCGCTGGCTCGTTACAAAGTGGAAACTAGAACGTCCGAAACCCTATTGACAAATAGAAAATGACAGCAGCGCATTATTATTAGTCCACTGCAGTAACAAAACCGATTAGTTCGATAACCACTAATTAATTTCGAAAATAATGGCAAAACAATAAATATTGTTATTTCGAAGCCGGTTGCTAACTTTTTTTAATGAAAATAGTTTATAGGATTCGATATTATTTGCGCTACTGCAGAATTCAATCAATACGAACGGAGAAGTAGTAATAATTATAAAAAAGTATTACATACTATTAAACTGTAATGTAACACATTGGAATAGAAGCAAAAAGAAAATCTAATTTACTTAAATCGCGCTACATTCGAAATCAAACGAGTAATATCTTGATTTCAAAGAGAATTTACCCCCATCTAATTTTATTTGCTTACGTAATCAAGTCCTCTGGTTACCTGTTATTATTGAGATTGCTGCCCTTCTGCTCCTTTTACTGAAATTGTCAGATTATTTCCTGTTACTTCGCTTTGGCCTAAAAATTATAAAAAATACACTACAGCCGTAATCATAAGAAATTTATTAGTAAAATTGGTTACCCTGATACACGGTTTTAGAGGTTTTCTTAAGTCAACAGGGTGATTTCTCTGAGGCGAATGCTGGGGCAGCACCTTTTTACATTTCCTCGATTTTTTCCATTCTCCACCTCTCCTTTCTCTTACTCATCCTGGAATTTCCTTTCGTCGTTGAAGAGAGACTTAAGATCCATATAGCAGCCCGCACCCACCTAAAAAAACTCAAATTCATTGTTTCAACCAGTAGTGTAGTAACCTGAGTTCCTTTATATTTTTTGACGTCATAAACTTCTGCAATGATCAGGTAGAATGTTGTAATTTTTTTTAACAACTATTGTTGTTCCCGCGGAACCGCCTACGCCTTACTTCGAGGGGCCCATGCGTCGCTTAAACCAAAACCTTAATTAAGTGAAAATGTAAACAGCCCGTGGCAGAAGTTGAACTCTCGCCCTCTCCGCCTTGAGCTCTCCGTCCACTGTGACCACGGCTGCAGCGGCGATCGCCACTCGCCTATTGAGGCAAAATTACAATATCCAATTACATGACCTTAGTGAAAGCTGCAAAGGTCGAGGGTTCTTTTATATATTTGAGTAAACACAGAAAATGAAACAAAATACATCTATTGTTCTTGTAGATACATATAATTCTCTAAAATTAAGAAATAATTCTACAGGGTATGTATATGTATACATGCAATATATAAATGAACTTTTTCAGGGGCATGGGTAGGCCACTAATCTGGCAGCAGATATTGACGGTGCGGTGGTGTCTAGAACTAGATTATCGGCCTTCCACAAGATTGTGCCGCGTAGAGGCAAAGGCTGGAACTGAAGTATTGATTTGTAACCGAACGATTAGTGTAGAAAGACGGCTCTTCAATTTTTTAACAAATTTGGCACTTTAATTGTGATTTGTGATTTTAAAATTTAGCACGACCCACAACAGAGGTTTCTCCCGTTAAGCAAGGTTATATTAGTGACTGAAGCTCGTATAAAACAATTTTTAATTGCTAAGTTAGACGTCAGAATTATTTTTGTCTAAGAATACATGGGGGACGCGATGTGGGGTACAGAAAGCGGAAAATTGGTGTCGTAGAATAAAAAAATTACTGGAGTCAAGACCCATCATCGAAGTTATGGAAGTGTGAAGTAGATACATCTTATTAACACCGAAGCGGGAATGTGAGGATATTTTCAAAGAGGAATCCCACGGCAGATAACTGACATGCCGGCTTAGGTTAAGAGAGTTAAGGGTAGGATCGTAGTACCAATTAAAGGTGTTGGATTAGCTGCGAGAACGGCGGCGATCTCAAAGAGAGGGTTTGCTCTGCTAGGGTCATTAAGCCCCCTCGGGGCTTCCAGGTTGGGATGCGGGCTCAAGTAAAGTCTTTAGGGGCGAGGTAGCTCGCTTAATTATTTTTGCTGTCTTCTGAAGCGCCTGAGGGATAATTTATTGTCGTGCTAAGGAGGCGGGGGTACTTGAGCTATCAGGATGTTTATTTCTGTCAGACTTTAGTCGTGACAGCAAAAGTTAAGACGACACATGTTCAGAATTGAGCATTTTATCTTCTTTGGGGTATTATCACAAGACGAGGGCCAAAAAAGCGTTAAATATGGCAGGAAACTATCTACTCGCCAATTGTAAACGCATTACTTGTGTTTTTTAATTAAGTTGCGCCAGACTAACGTCACCGTAAAATAGAACACCGTGTAGAAGGTGTACAAGGAAAATACCAAAAATGCTTCAATTAATCTAAAACGGAGTTGATAAAAGCATTACAGGACACAGCTTTTAAATTACTGCCACCTAATAGTAATGTACACTAATATGCGAAAACTATTATTATAGCCCAAGCGCTAAGATTGGTTACCGAGAACACCATACGCGCGGGCTATAATGATCTTCTTCATAGAGGTGTATATACTTTGTTTTGCACTACTAGCTTCTTAACGTGGTGGATCGGCACTCTAGCCGATCTGCGCAAAGAATCCAGGCTAACCTTTAATCGAGCTTTCAGAGAAGGGACACCGGAATTAAGCTCGGCATCAGACTTTGCCAGACTGATGAAAATCTTAAGCCGCGAAACTAGTCAAGCGTTAGGAGTGTTAGAAAAGGCCGCTGGGACGTGAACAACATCCAGAAAGGAGTTTTTACAACACCTCCTGGAAGTCCACTCTCCAGGAGACGGCGCCATCCAATTAGCACCCATAGCAGAACAGGAACAAGTTCCTATAGAAAGGCCTGGATATCCTTCTACCAAGTATAGTATGGGTATATAAAGCCAGCGTAGCAATGGGATGGGTCCCAGAACAGTGGAAGGCGGCAGGAGTTGTTTTTATTCTCAAGACGAGAAGGGAGGGCTACACAACCGCCAAATCATTTAGACCTCTTAGTCTTCCATTTTTTCTTTTAAAGACCTTGGAAAGGATTATTGATAGGCATCTAATGGAAAGCGTATTAACAACACACCCATTTCACAGAAACCAGCACGCATACAGACGTGAAAGATCGACCGAAACTGCACTCCAGGCTGTCTTGCACAAGGTCGAAAGGGCACTACACTATAGGGAAGTGGCCTTTGCAGTACTTTTTGACATTGAAGGCTCATTTGACAAAGAACGAACGGCTACAATATGTCAAGCCTTACAGGCAAGGGAAACCCCTCCCGCTTTGGTCAGTTGAGTAAAAACAACACTGGAGCAAAGAACCGTGACGGTAAACCTAGGGGACTGTTCAGTAAGAGCCAGGGTGACGGGAGGTTGACCACAAGGCAGTTGCCTCTCACCTCACGTATGGTGTCTTATAATGAACGGTCTACTGGAATGCCTCAGGGCGAGGTCTTCTATGCGCAAACATACGCATACGATGATAGACTGGTACTTGTTACTGGCAGGTTCCTAAACGTCGTCTTCGATATAATGCGGGTCTGTCGGTAAACTCACTAAAGATTGAGATCATTCTCTTCACAAAAAGATGAGAACTTCAGGGTCTGAGGATACCCATAATCTACGGAAGCACGCTTGCGTTACTGCAAAAAGGTCAAGTACCTGGGGGTAATCCTCGACAGCAAACTAAGTTGGAGGTCGCATGTCGAGAGGACGGTGAACAAGTCGACAGCGACCTTATGGCAGTTGCGCAGAGCAATAGGCAGAAACTGGGGGATAAACCCCAAGATTCTGCACTGGATCTACTCATTGGTAGTAAAGTTGTTACGTGTAATTTTACATTTAGATACAGTTAAGGATTGTTTGGATAATTTCTTAACTTAAATGCATTCATATAGTTAGATTCACCTGCATACGTTAGGTGTAGCTTTGGTTGCATACTCATTTTTGCAATTTTTGGGACTTTTGAAAAATCCTTGTCTAGGGAATTTTGAGTAACAATTTTGAAAATTGTTTTGATAGTACGATTTCCGGCGACCATTTTTAAGTTTTCCTTTTTGGAGCTGCATGTGATCTTTGGAAATTTTCACTTAAGTGGATTATATAGTTTCCATGTTTCTTTGAGGAATCTGCCATCCAGAAATAGGAAATGGGTGTTATATTGCTAAAATGAATCCGATTGTATTGGGATAAATATATATTTCTGCAATTTACTTACTCGAGGCCGCATTACAACTCTGGTATGTTGAATTATGGTTGCCGTAGAACATTTTTCGTTAACGTCTTGTATTTAGGCCTCCTCGTAATAGTTTGGCCTCCTCGTCCTAGTTTGCTGTATCGTTCTCCGATTTTTCGGGATCCATTATGCCTGTGGCATTGTTGTTGCTTGACTAAGGCACCTGGAGCAACAATTCCGTTCCAATCCGAGCCCCTCAGCACATGTGATAGTTCGCATGCAAGGCTTCTCCCATGGTGACTGCACTCGACTGCGTTTCTCACCTGCGAGGTTAGATGAAGCCCTGACTCTTTGGAGGTTACTCAAGCTGGTGGACATCTTAATAGCTATCCCCCATAGCTGTTGATGTAGCGATCCTTCTGTGAACGATCCAGGTATCTGCAACACCTAGTGTTATCTACCTTTTGGTGTTTATTGAACTAAAAATATCGTTCGTTGTGGCGCTATGATCTTTACTTTATGTATTGTACTTACCTAGGTATATGCTAGCGAAATTCATGTCGTTTTACATGCGGAATACTGTGTAGCTTCGTTGTACATCACGTGCAATTACTTTTGTGTCATAGGATAATGTCATTTTATGCATTTAATATCTTTAAGTTTGGTAGTACTGCTTTGGTCGCATTCGAGCGTCAGATACTTGTCAATGTTCAAAATTTAAACCATTATTGGCGAGGGTCTCCGGGAGCATCAATTTAACATTTAACATAATATGAGCACCGTAAATACACCATGTTATGTGTATTAGCACTCCCCTAGGCGAAATGGTACCAATTCGAAGAGGTTCGCGACTAGATAGAGTATTTACCTAATTAATCAAGCGATTTAGAACTTACTATTCTCCCGCATTCCGGTATCGCTGTTTTTAATTATATTTAAGTCACTATCGTAGTTGATACACGGGTACTCGAACGAATTGCGATTATCGTAGTCACATTTTAGACTTTATTAATATAAAATCTTGTACATTACATACCACTAAAATTACATTTACAAACTATCCCATTTACATACTATTATCACAGAATTGTGTTGCCTTTTTCCAAGTATGACACAGAATTTCGAAGGTGTACAAACTGAAATAAATAACTAGGTTATTTCGAGTCTTGGTGTTTTGCTGACTTTTATTATTTTTTTTTTGTGAAACAGTTAGTGGTTTAGGAATTTACACGGCCATCTGTAGGTTTTCTGGTTTGGACCGTCTCAAACCAGTGGCGCTTCCGGACAACCCACCCCATCCTGCTCAGGACCTAGCTTGGCAAACGTTTGCTACACGCCTAGACGATTCCTGTACCACCCTGCTGTAAAGTATGTATAATTTTTGTTTTTACGTGCGAATAAAATTCCAGTGTGTAGCAAATGTAATAAAGTCAATAGTTCAGTATAGCTCAGTGGTCTGGTGGCCTAGTGTAGTAGCTCCAGTATTTCCGTAAGATTGGCAAAGGTCCAACGACTAGCCTGTCTCGGAATTACAGGGGTAATGACAACAACTCCAACGGCCGCATTTGAGGTAATATTGGGACTCCAAGGCCTTAACACTTGAATAAAGAGAGAGGCCATAGCTACCCACCTCAGAATGTGGGATACGGGGCTTTGGAATGACCAGGGGGTTTGCACGGGCCATGCTAGGATCGCCGACATGGCTGCTAGAGAAATACCTCTATTAGCCTACAGGGCAACCGAAGCAGAGGACCGGCTAAGGTTAGAAAAAGAATCTTCTTCTTCTTCTTTTTTCAGGCTTTAGATTTCCAATATTGGACGTAGTCCTCCCCTTTTTCTTTCCATTTGTCTCTTTCCTTTGCTAGTCTTCTCCATTTTCTTCCTGCTGTCATTCTTATTTCATCTTCCCAGCGTTTGGGCGGCCTACCTACGCTCCTTTTCCCTACTCTGGGCTGCCAGTGAAGCACTCTGTTTGTCCACCTGTCATCAGCTCGCACTATATGTCCTGTCCAGCTCCACTTCAGTTCTGCACTCTTCTCTGTTATATCTTTAACCTTTGTTTTTTCCCTTATCCACTCATTTCTTTTTCGGTCTCTTAGTGTTATCCCTACCATTCTCCTTTCCATTGCTCTTTGCGTTGTTGCTAATTTTTTCATGATCCTGTTGGTTAAGGTCATAGTCTCGATGCCATATGTCAGAACGGGTAAAATACACTTGTCGAATATCTTACTTTTTAAGTACAGTGGAAAGGTTTTTGATTTTAAAACAAAGGATAGTTTGCTGAAGGCTGCCCAGCCCAAGGCTACTCTTCTGTTAAGTTCCGCCTCTTGGTTTTCCTTCCCCATCCTTATATTGTGTCCGAGATATACATATGAATCTACTTGATCTATTAGTTCGTCCTCAATTACTATATGAGTTTGTTGCTCAAAATTTGTCATTATTTTCGTCTTTTTTCGATTCATATTGAGACCCACTTTTTTGGAGTTTTCTTGCAGTTGTTCCATCATAAGTTGTAATTCATGATCCGTTTTTGCGAATATGACTATATCATCAGCATATCTTAAATGAGTGAGGTCCTTTCCATCTACATTTATGCCCATCCCAGACCAATCGAGCTTTTTGAATACATTTTCTAAGGTTAAAGTAAATAATTTTGGAGATAAAGTGTCCCCTTGTCTGACCCCTCTTTCTATTTTAAAAGCTTCTGAGGGTTCTTTGAGTTTTACTACACTTGTTGCCCGTTTATATATATTTTTTATTATGGTGGAATAACGGGTGTCAATGCGTGCGTCATCTAGGGCCTGTAAAATTTCTAACATGTCGACTGTATCAAATGCCTTTTCGTAATCGATAAAGGCTATCGCCAAAGGCAGGTTATATTCCTTGCTTTTTTCTATTACTAGTTTTAGCGTTTGCAGATGATCGATAGTTCCGAAGCTTTTCCTAAACCCAGCCTGTTCTATAGGCTGATAAGCGTCTAATTTCCTCTCGAGCCTGTTCGCTATAATTTTGATAAACAGTTTGTATATATGAGAGAGGAGACTTATTGGCCGGTAATTTGCGATGTTGGTTTTCTCGCCTTTTTTATGTAGCAATATTATTATGGCTTCATTCCAATCTTCAGGTATCTCTCCTTCTGATAAGCATTTGTTAAATAAAATTTTTAAGGTTTGTAACAGCTGTCGTCCTCCGTTTTTTATGTGTTCGTTGATTATGTAGTCTTTTCCTGGTGCCTTCCTATTTTTTGAATGTTTTAGTGCGTTTATTATTTCGTTTGTTGTTATTTCCGGCATCTCTTCCGACCCTACGTTTGCGATTTTTCCTCTTCTTCTCTGCCCATTTTCATTTATCTGTTGTGTGTTTTTTTTATACAAGTTAGTATAAAATTCTTTAGCTACCTCTAAGATCTCTTGTTCGTTGGTAGTATCGGTTCCATCTTGTTTCCTTAATTTAAGTATATGCTTTTTGCCTATTGATAGGTTAGTTTTTAGGATCTTCATATTGCCGTTTTCTTCAATAATTGTTCTCGCTAGATTTTCGTTATACTTCTTTATGTCCTCTTTTATATTTCTTTTGAGTGATTTGTTCAGCTCGGAGTACTCGGTTGTGTCCCACTTCTGCTCTTGTCTCCATTTCCTTCTAATATTCATGAGTAGTTTAGTTTCATCTGATATTTTTTCGTTTGGTTTATTTATGTTTATTCTTATTGCTTTTGTTGCAGTTGTTATTGTCTCTACTATTTTGTTATTCAGGTCATTTAATGTCATATTTGATAACTCGTCCTTTGTCATATTGCTTAGTATTTTATCTACGTTTTCTTGGTATTCATTATTTTTGGTCTTTATCACCTCCGTTTCTAGACGGTTTGTTTTTGTACTTTGTATTAGCTTTGCTCTTTCTTTTCGTGTATTAATTTGTATTTTTGTTCTTACCAATCTGTGGTCACTACTTGTCGCAAACCTGTTTAGAACAGATACGTCTTTTACTACCGTCTTGTTATCACTTATGACAAAATCAATTTCGTTTTTTGTTAAACCATTTGGGCTTCTCCACGTCCACTTGTTTTGAGGCTTTTTATTAAAGAAGGTGTTCATTATGTACAAACTATTCTGTAGTGCAAAGTTTACCAGAAGGTGTCCTCTTTCGTTGCGTTTATCTATTCCATAGTCCCCCACACACATTTCTTCTGGATTTTCTTTTTTACCAATTTTTGCGTTCAGATCTCCAATAATAATGTTAAAATGCGCTGTATCTTGTTCCAAGCACTTATTAACATCGTCATAAAATTCCTCTATTTCTTCATCATCTGCTACGCTGGTAGGGGCGTATAGTAGGACTATTTTGAGACTATACCGTCTGTTGATTCTTAGAAGTAAATATGCCGCTCTTCCGGAAATGCCTACAATTTTTAAAATGTCTTTTACGAATACTCCCTTACTATTCCAACAAGGAAACAGTTGAAACAAAAAAGGGTTAAGCTCTAGTCGAATTCATTGATATTCTTCAAGGATGGCTCTCGAGTGGCGGAAAGGCAATCCTCTGGAGCAGAAACTTATATGGAAGGCCGAGGAGTACAAGAAAGCTATGCTTTAGGAAGATTCACCACGGTATTCCAAGCAGAAGTTTATGCCATCCTATCGGTGGCAACAAGGAGCGAGGTCAGGACATCCCCAGAGCAAAAAATTTATATTCGTCTGGGTCTCCGGACACACAGGGGTCCAAGGCAACGAGAAGGCCCTAGCCAAACTCGGAGCCGGGGAAACTTGTTTTGGACCGGAACCCCTTCTATAACAAGGCAGCAGGTCTTAGCAGCCCTAACCGAGTGGGCCTACAAGACCAGCGAGGAAAAGTGGAAAAGATGCAAGGGCTGCCGTCAGGAAAAGTAACACAGCACGATTTGATTCAAAGAATTCGATCTGGCTAATGGTAGGGAGCCGAAGAACCATACATCTTTTGATAGGGATCTTGACAAGCCACAGTAAACTAAAGAAACACCTAGCACTAATAGGAGTAGAGGAAGTTCCCATTTGCCCAAGATGTGGGAAGGATGAGGAAACGTCCTTTTACTATTTGGGAGAATGTGAGGCGTACCAGCGACTGAGGTATAGAACTTTTGGAGCACCTACGCTTCGCCCTATCTTGAGCCGATATCCTGATCTTCATTAGAAAATCGGGAAGGTTTAAATAGGGAGAAGAGCCCATCAAAGAGGACATAATGAAGGTGGTCGAGAGGATGGTAGGGGGTTGGAAAAAAGGTCCTATGGTAGCCTACTTGCTAGACTTCGGTCTCCCCACAACAACTATTACTACCACTATTACTAGTCTATAATGATCAACATCTCAATCTAAAGGTCGGTCAATAATGGTATGCTTATAGGCTAGTTGTGCAAACACTTCTTCATTTTATTTCAAATAGGGTACTTGTCATTGATTAGGGTTGCTAATTCTAATATTAACAATATTAGTGTACACCTTCTATCTAGCTTCACCACTGCTATGCAACAATTACGATGAAAAATTTGAAGAAATTCCTGAAGAAGCTATTCAGATATGGAGGGGATAAATTATATTGGCAAATATTGTAATTGTTGAATATGTTTGGAAAAAGAACGAGATCTTCGCTGACTACAAAAATTGTACCACTTAAGAAAAAGGAAATAGAGATAACACAGTTAACTATTGAAACGTAGGTGATTAAAGTATGTCTACAAATGTTTTCAATTGGAGTACTGTCTGCGATGCTTCTTGAATTTATTCAAGCCTTCGATTTGTGTAGTTTTGTGGATTCTTCTAGCTTCGTAGTGGTAGTAGATTTAGTATACCCAAAGCTTGGAAATCTTCTTAATTTCATGCACTCGTGCAGATTGCACTTCAGAAATGTAGTTTGTGGATTTATAAGAACAGGTTATTTTACTGAAGGGGTTGAAACTTGATGAAGAGATGACAGGTAGCTAAACCTAACTACTCCTTTAAAACGGTTGTAGCCTGCGTCTCTTCACAAATGAATGCACCTCAATGTTCGAAAGTGTATTAAAATTCAGATAACAACATACAGCTTATGTACAGGGTATTTGAGCCATATTTTACCTATTCTAATCAATACGTGACCTAGTAAACCGTTAGACACAATTGTAATACCGCAGTGTGCACAAAAACTCCTTATTAGCAATAATAACGTTGTAACTTGACCTAGTAAGCCGACACAAAAGCTAATTCTTGGGTACAAACAGTTTAAATGGTACATGTTATGAACTAGCTTTCTATTTTAATTAATTTCCATAAACTTATTACAATAGTCGATTTTATGGTCAAACATGTAGCTTCAACAGGTACGAAAAAAGAGTCGATTCCGTTTTGTTAGGACCATGTAGAATCCGTGTGCATCGTATTGTCGAACTGTTTCTCGTCTTATAGTCCAGTCGTTAAAGGTTTTCCGCTCCGAATTCTTTGAACCTTGACCGATTGACGTGAAATTTGGTAAGTGGTTAGGGGATGACTCAAGGAGCAAAAGTGACATAGCGCCGAAGTGCGCTTTTACCCTGAGAGTGGATGCCACCCCTTCTCGGGGGTGGAAATGTGTTCACTCAAAACTCCGGAAATGGATAGAGGGACAAATTCTAGGTAAAAATGTTCTTTATAGTTTTTTCGATGGATCGATATTTTTCGAGCTATTCGCAATTGAAAACTTATATTTTTTGTGATAAAAATGCATGTTTTTGGACGGTTTTTCGCGAATAAGTCGAAAACTTAGCGTTCTAAGTTGTAATAACCAAAAAAAAGCTTAGAAAAGAGCAAAGAGATTGGTTTTTTATGAATGCTCTAGGTCCAAAATAAAAGAAGTTATGGCTGGTTGAAGAAGATTTTTTTTGCAACAACTTGGTTTGAAGTAATCAACGTTAGTTAACGAAAAACCGATGCATTTTTCTTCAATCGCGAATAGCTCGAAAAATATCGATCTATCGAAAAAACTATAACGAACATTTTTACTTAGAATTTGTTCCTCTATCCATTTCCGGAATTATTTTGAGTGAACACATTTCCACCCCCGAGATGGGGTGGCATCCACTCTCAGGGTAAAAGCGCACATCGGCGCTATGTCACTTTTGCTTCTTGAGCCATCTCCTAACCACTCACCAAATTTCACGTCAATCGGTCAAGGTTCAAAGAATTCTGAGGTAATAGCATATTTTTACCTTCAACGACTGGACTATTAAAAAACAAATAGGAAGCGCACCGGTGTAATTGAGCGGAGATGTGTTTGCGGAGTGTTACTTTTTACCGTGATCATGGCCTCTCCTGATTTGCCTAATTACGCAAACCGTTTGTATTACAAAAAACTCTGAAGAAACTTTTCGTTTAACGGGTGGTGAATTTATAATGATTCCTGAAGATATTCTAGAAATAACGCTGTTCAATCTATAATAAATTTTTTGGAAAACTTCTTTCTACGAGTACATAGCGTGCAGAGCTGACTCATATCTAACTCGTGGTGCTATCTATTTGTCATCCGCTTTAAGCCACGAGTTTCGTTTTACCTGCGGGTCTCTCTAACTCCAACTTTGGCAGAATCTGAACCAGCACGTGATTAATTTTTCCCTCAGTGTCGGTGACAATTTGCTGCAGCCAGCTAAGCCATTTATGGTTGCAAATGTAACGTGATGTTGTAGAGTTCTCTACTATTTTTATTTGTAAAGTGCAGTGCAGTTCCGTGTTTTGCTGCTTTTCAAAAGTGTACAAATGAGGTAGGGGTTAGATATTAGATTTCTCATTTCCTGAATGTAGAATCTTCCACTTCATAACATGGAGGCCTGAACAGTTTCAGTTTAAGGCCTTTCCCATTACACCTGTTGGTCGTGACGACCGCTTAAGCCTGTTGCTGGTAGTAAACCTGGGACGTGTAACTATTAATCTTAAAATAGTAAATAATAGAAGAATATCAGGCATGTTTTCACTGTTATATGTTACATACTTACAATTTTACATTTTTATCCACTTTACTATAAAAAACAGTAAGAAAAAGGAAACTGCAACAATGGCTGTGTACCGAATGGAGAAGCGTGGATGAGCTAAAATGGTACATAAAAGCGAAATAACGATAACAGCAAGAAGACAAAATTGCTAGATTATGGAATGAATAAACAGACGATTTCATTAATGGGTTAAAAAGACAAATAACATTCGTTGTGCTAACTGTGCATAGTAATGACTCTGGTCATACGTACGGCGATCCAGATACGCAATATTAACTTGTACCTCAAAACCCAAAAATCTACTGGCGATTAAATTCACATATACAACAGTTTAAAAGTACCACTATAAATTACACCAAATATTAACACAACAGTCTAAAAGGATGTAAAGAAAATGACTTTATGCTCCGAAGATACAAATAGTTTAAATTTACTCGGTTCATAAAGCGAACGGTAAATTTACGGTGCATAAAAATATTCTACTGGATTCTGAGGAAATCCAAGCCGGTACTGCAGCAACGCAGCTAAACCCTATACACCATTATGGTAATGCCAAAAAGAAAAGGTGAACCAATAAATGATCCGTAACTCCAGTTCCTTTTGTTGAACCCCCAGGTCCTTTCAAAAACTTTCATAAAACGTTGAAGGTTATGCCCCAAGCCGCACATAGAAAGCTGGATTTGAAATGTGCATATCACGAGTGTATCAAGTCAAGATTATGGGCCTAATGTGGATCAGGAAAAACCTTCGGAACGACGCATGGGATTAAAAGGGGGTTGCCAAACCTGCCGCTAAAAAAATGCCCAAAATAAAATCAAGACCGCTCTAAACATGGCACGAAAAAGCTTCAAACGACTTACCTCAGTTGATCGAGCCGCGTGCAAAATAAATGGGACACCAGAATATTCCCCGAAGATTCGGCAAAAAATTGAAGTCAAAGATCTGCCAAAATGCATGATCCCGCAGCGAGGCGAACTTCATCAAGACGACATGCCGCAGAAACGTGGGCAATTCTAGCAGACGCTAACCACTTTCTACTATGGCACCAAAGGACAAAAAGGGCAGAACGAAGTCAAGGCACTATCGCACCGATAGAAATCAAAATTCAAGCATAGACCTGCAAAATTAATAAAGGCGCATTCTGAACGTAACAGTATGTAATCATACACACACTTTCAATTTTGTAAGCTTGGGAAAATTATATTTTCACAAAAGAAATATGTTCACTCCTAAAAAAGACAGAAACCTGAGACAAAAAGATAGCTGTCCCAGAACAAATAATTTCTATCGAAATAATTACTCGAGAGCATTTTGACATACTCTAAATAGAAGCTTAGTTTCTTACTGCTGTTGGTCTATTAACACAATTCGGTGTTTTACGGTTTCTAATTACTACGCCCATTTCTGAATGTTGAATAATATCTTTGTTTAAGTAATTACCGCATATTCTGTAGAAAGCAATCTTTTACACCCTTATTCCTATTGCAATGCTGCATTTTATACGCTGATTGCTCTCAGTCATCTTATACACAATATATAATTTTATCGTTACGGCTGCCAGAGGTAGGAGCGTAGTTTCTGCGCCTTTTCAATTCACCTGCGACTACTGCTTTCTTTGATCTCTTTCTTGCCATTACATGTTTTTCCTTAAACTTTATTTTTATTCTAATATAAAGTTTTTATTGCATTCCTGGATTTTACGTTAAGTGCGCAGTGTCCAATAGTTTTTATTGGCTGTTCATTAAAGCTATTCAGTACAGTTTTCCGGTTGGAAAGGTGGAAAGGATAATATTTAAAGTCTAAGTTTTAAACAGAATATAAGTTACTTAGGAGTTGAAATATTAACAGGAACAAAAATGTTATAAAGGCTAAGGTGTCATACACATTTAAAGGAGGAAGTACAAACCTCATAATATCGTTGGTTTGCTATAGAAATAATTATGATGTATTAGGACGCATTAAAAAAATTACTAATCAATCATGTACTCTTTCCCTGTTTTTTTATGTTGTCACCTCGCCGGTTAGATATTATTCTATAATTATTCTATCTTTCTCTTATCCAAACAAATCTGGTTTATGAACCAGTATACCAAACATACGTTTGTGTGTTTGTGCACACTGCACTTTAGTATTGGTTGCGGGAAGTTAGGGTTCTGGCTCCCCTTCAAAGCTTAGCAGTACAGCAACGCTACTACATTGCAACCCCTCTATTTGCTACCCCCCACCCCCGTTTTTAAAACAAATTACTTTTCTTATCTTAATCGAATTTATATCGTCTTTCAATCAACACATAACCTTCCACGTTAATACTGTTGTTATTTACGACGATTTAGGTCTCTTTCTCGCCATTTATTCATACAAAGTTTCGTAATTTACAAAATAAAATGTCAAATTTCGAAATTGCTATCTTCCCACTACCAACTACGTCACTGAGTTAAGTTTGTTATGTATGTTGATCGCATACTACACAAAAACTGATCTTTCTGTCATTCATCACCATCGTCATCATCATCATCCCCAGCGTTTAAGTATTCTATCTCTGGATATACGACTCCCCAAGTAGTCGCCATGTTTTTCGATCTGCCGTCGCTACCATCCATTGTGTTCCCGGTACTTTACTAATATCATCTCTCCACCTAGTCCGAGATCTTTCGGGATCTCTTTTTCCTGTATCCTTGGCCTTAATTGAATTACCTTTATGCTCCATCTATCATCTCCCCATCTCGTTCGAGAACCTTATGCTTGTTTGATAATGTCTACCTATACTTGGCACACCGAACGAATAGAGTGAAGCAGGCAACCCAAATGACATATTACATAGCTTGCTAGATTATTATTACTATTAAGGATTAGAGATGGCGGTTTTTATAGTTGGAACACGTTTCTCGATGCGATAGTACATTTTAAAAACAGTTCTCTGGAGTTCCTGCCTGCAGTTTAAAAATCAACCATTTCAAGGACTCATTTGTGCATTTCGATTGCTGTTTTCATAGTTGCATAATTATAATTATAAAATATTGACTTGTAAAGTAATTTCTTAAGGAGATTTTAATTATTTATAGAACTTCCTGCATTACGTGTTACCCTAAGAAACTAATTTGTATACAAGGACGTGAAATAATAGCCACTACAAATTTATGTAGAAGGAATCAAGTAGGACTCCTGCAATTTCTTTCAGTCGTTCGCAAGAATAAGTGGCTAAAGCAGCCGGTATTTGCCTAAATACAGTTAAGCGAATTGTTAAAGAAGTTAAACCAAGAGGTGGAAGAAAATTTACTATTCTAATAAAACCAATTACTAAACTTAGCCCCAGGTCATCTGCCGATCTATATGAAGAAGAAGTAATCCGAAGCGTGATCTATAACTTTGCGCAAATACATAAAAAGAGACCTACAATGAAAGCTGTGTTCGAAGAGGTACAAAATGAAGAAGGGGGTGTTAATTTCACTGTAGGCGATTAGTACATAGAATGGCTTTTCAATAGAGAAAATGTCACGACAATATGCAAGTTCTAATAGAGAAGAGAGCAATTTCAGCAAAACGTGTTGAATTTTTAAGAAAATATAAAACTGAATGCATAACTCCCATACTGTTCTAAATGTTGGGCTGATGGCACCAACACCTGTTGAAAATCTCCTGTCGGTAAAGGGCAACGATCGATTGTTCTTCATGTCAGAGGTAAAAAGGGTTTCATACCAAATTTTATATTAATGTTTAAATCAGGACTTATAAGAAAGGCGATTGCCACGATGAAATGATCCATCAAGTCCCAAGAAAATTACATAAACCTACACATAAAGGTTATATGATGGAGAAGTTATTAGTGATATGTGGTCCTACGTAGTCCTTGGATTACCCTCTTACCAACCAGAACTAAACCCGATTGGGACAATTTGGGTGCCAGTAAAGAACTATGTTGCTGCAAATAACACAACATTCAAATTAGACGACGTCAAAACTTTAGCAGAGAATAAATTCCGAAATGTGAGTGTGCAAGAATTGGAGAATTTATGTGCAGCGTCGACAAAAAGGAGTGGGAATACATTATACATAACGGAAGAAATAGTTATTACAGTAGACGACAGCGGTGAAAGATGTAGACGGCCTTGTTGTGTTCTTGAAATTATTAGGCATGAACAGCCACTGCAAAGAACAGCTTGCCATGTACTTATTTCGTCTCTAAATCCAAAATCAACATATTCGAGTTCCTCTTTCCCTTCCCTGTATCTCAGTCTTTGAATAATCTTTACGAAAGTTGTGAAGAATTACTTTGCAAGCAGTACACGATTTGGGGTTGGGGATTACACATTGTCGGTACAGCTTGCCGGATGATCTTCCACTATTTATCAAAAAATACCTATCTTTAACAGTTTATCTAAAATGTCATCTAGACCTAGTGTCTTTCCACTCTCGCTTTTTGCACTTTTGATTTTAGGCGTTGGAGGTGTAATGTTGTTGCTGTTGCCATGATCTGTAAAAATTTGATGAAGTAATAATTCAAGGTTGTTTTAATTTTTGTTCCTTCAAGAAGTATAATTACCTCTTCGTCTTTTTGTAATATATTGTATCTTCCACGAGGGGATTCTCTAAACCTTCTTTAATACTCTCGTACAGGTTATGTGTGGTTTCGAATATCTAAATCTTCTACTTCTATACACCTTATCTTCATCTACTGTTGTTTGGTATTTGATATTATTTTTCATGTCCTTTTTAAATTCTTTAGTTATTTATATTCAGGTCCCTACAATTTATAGTTTCATCTATGATGTCGCCTATCTTGGTGTACCGGCTTTCGCTACGACAGTTTTTATATCTTGTCATCTTGGGTTTATACTTCTTGCTATTTTTATCAGCAATGTTTTGCTTATTATCATTTTTAAACCATCTTTGCTCTCTCCACCTACAAGCTTCTAGAGGTTTATTTTCCTTGCAGCTCTTAGAAGTTTTTGAAAGCTGCGTCAAGAAACGTTCGTTATTGAGTAGGCATTGAAAGTATAGCAACAGTTCCGAGGCAAATTTTGGGCATACAAATAATTTTAGTTATTTAAAATTTTGCATGTTGCCATCGTGATATATGTTAGCTCGCTATTTTAGTGCACGATTTAAGTGGGGACCACTTGGTTCGCAGCTCTGCGGCGCACGTCTTTAACGCAGCCGTTTTCCCCACTATTTGAATCTGCCAGCCTCAAATCCAGATAACGCGGGCTCCAAAAGCGTATAAAATCAATAACCTCTAATAAACCTGTAGAACCAACTTGGGTTGTGAACAAGACGCTGGTTCAGGTGACGTGCACAACCACCCTTTCCTGAAACCCCAAGCGAAATTCGGCGCTGGTCTATGACGAGTTGGGTTTCTGCCCGCAAACTTCCTGTCTTGACCTGGTGAAAGCTTGGCGCCTGATCAACTGAGAAGTTTTTACCTAATCCCCCAATTTGGACACCAGTGCTAGTCCAGGTGACGTGTCCATCTTTCCCGTAGCATATTCCGAGCGCCCTGTATACTATAACTCAAAACCCTCGAGGGAAGTTACAAGTCTGGGGCGTTAAACACTACGTGAGTTATCCGATTTCCTAGCGGCCAAGGTATATGTCTAAAATTTTACTGTGGACACGAATTCACGAAGCGGCCGCCGAAACCAATCCGAAATCGCCCTTTACAAAATTATAATAGCATAATCCCCACAAAGATGAACTCATCTTCGAAATTCACGAACACTAGAGCATTCCTACTACCAACTAACGATCAATTAGTTTCAAGACAACACCTCAGTTGTCACCGGTAATGTTTGTTTTGTTTGTAGGATTAGAAGGTTGGCCGTTTCAAAAACCTTCACAGGAGGCGGAACCTAGAGTCCCTGTATATAAAAGAGTTGGGACATGTAGGACGACTTGTTTTGGATCCACAAACCATGGAGTACATGATTTTTTCCAAATTTAAACTTTGTGCATACTCCTTTCAACTAAAACAAATGCAATACATCGTTGCTGCATCACACGGTCCTTGATTTGTGGATCCAATGGCTCAACTCTTAGTACATATAGGAACTCTAGCGGAACCAAGCTCGCGACATCACCTATAGGCCACCAATCGAGCTAAACGAGCGACATGTGTTGCAGCAGGCCTTAGGCGTTTATCCGTCCCCCATGAGAATATAACCACACTTGGAACTATATAAATTGATATTTTGATATACTTTATTAAAACCATTATTTTATTGGCAATATGTAAGTGTTAGTAGACGTTTATTTTCGAATACTTTTCTTTGCATATGTTCACAGCACCATAGCCTAAGCATAAAGCTATTCGGTGCCCAATGTAACTGGGGATTTAAAGAATAATTTCTCCCGTTATGTTACATTTTTGTAACGTCAGAACAGATACGTTACAAAAGTCGTTCCTAATTTATGAATAGGTACAACTATTTTAATAATTAAATATCAAAGTTGACATTTGATTTTTAAGTAAACTTAGGAATAGTTGCATACATAAATTAGGAGCCACGTTAAGCATCTGCTCGGCGAAGAAAGTTTTGGAGCACGCGCTGACTACCATCGTCATTTCGATACGTTTTAACACGCCTTATGTCTATAGTCTTTGTTTGTATCTACTGTCCTTCGTAAACCAAGCCATATATGCAGAATAGTAACTAAAAAATTACCAGAAGTAGAGAAGAATTCCAAATTAATTTGCAGGTTAAACCTGTAGCTAAATATGACAAATATTATTTAATCAACAGGCTACCCAGCGAAATATACATCAACTGTTTTGCAAATTACAAAGAAACTAACATCCAAGCAGCAAACACTCGCGTGCAGTTCGCGTAGCCAACTTGCGTCTAAACTGAAACTTCTCACAACATAAACGATGGGAAACAAATAGACAGGTAAGTGCTGGAGTAGACCGAAATATGATATTCCTCTCACTGTTCAATTATGCATCTGTGCACCGTTAAGTGCTTCTCACAGAAATTTTAGTAGAACAGGAACGCCGTCCCTAACCGGAGTATTCTGTAGCGAAGTAGTTGTCAACATACCCCTAAATGAGCTTTCACGAGCATATTTGAGTATCAGTGTCCTCCTTCGGTAAGTAGTTTTAGTTTTGGTTAGTATTGGCTCAGAAACACCACAAAGTTTCAAATTTCACAAAATTGCATTACATTGTAAGATATATTGCAGTATGATGGAAAAGCTAAATGCGATTATATATGAGTTGCATACAATTCATAAATTTTATTCTGACTTAAGCAGTACTTCAGACTTCTTTCCCTTCAAACCATTGATTTAATTTGTCAGCTATCAACTATACAGAGTGAGTCAGGAGAAACGGACCAAACTCCAGGGGTGTATTGTACACGTGAAAATAATAAAACTCAAATGTTGTTATCCGATTTTCATTTGTTTTCAAGATACAGAGTCATAAAAAAGTCCCCATACGCGTTATTTTTATTTTAGCCTTTGTAATAACTGGTGCATTTCTAGATTGTTTGCACATAATTACGTCTTAAATTAACAAAAATGTCGATTTTTTTACAAAAGCTAAGTTAAGTTTTCCATAAATAGTTTTTTTTGCAATGCTATAACTTGAAAACAAATAAAAATCGGATGACAACATTTGAGTTTTTTTACATTATCTTCACGTGTATAATACACTTCTGGAGTTTGTTCCGTTTTTTCCTACTCACCCTGTATATGTCCAAGCTAAAGAAGTTCTAAGTTTTTCATATTTTATTACTAGCAGAAAATTTTAAATATTGGCTAACTCTGTTTTTATTGACAGCTTCATTTGGAGGTCTTCTGTTATTAGAAATAACTACCTCTCTCTTTCTCTTCAACCCTAGAATCCCTTTGCGACATATTTCAATTGCAGCAGCATCCTCAATGACTTGTTAAATACAGGGTGTCCCGCAGCATGAGGGCTGTAGCTCAAGGGTGTGTTGCTGAGGTCAAATTAACAAAAATACAAGCATTGAAAATTTTCAAAATTCGTAGGTACTAATAGTTAATTTCAGGAAAGTAAAATCATGTTAACAATGAATAGTAAATTTTTTCTTTATCCTGTTTTAGCAATGTTTTTAAAAATTTAGTATTGTGCATGTCAAAACCAGCTTATCTCCAGATTGAGCTTATTGCTAAGATTATGGATGCTGCAGCAACTATTCAAAATGACCATAAAAGTTTTAGAAAAAAAAACCTTCTTCAATTGTAAGGAGAGCTCAACTATATATGCAAGAATTAGGTGGACATTTTGAACATTTACTGGAGTAATACGGTCTCCAAATCCTAAAATTAAGTTAAATAAAAATTTTACCTTCTTTTTTTAATTAAAATTAATATAGTTCCATTACGACTTAGTTTAGAGCATGTGTTCCTAAGAAATTTTGTACTTAAAAAATTACCTCAGCAACATGCCCATAATCTATGACCGTTATAACGCAGGACACCCTGTCAATTCCATTATTATATATGTTTTAGCATTAACACAATGTAGTTTTCTTTCCATTATCCAATATGATTTTTAACCTCCCATTTCTCCTACAATGTATTCTAGTATTTTATCTATTGTTAAACATACTCTATTAATGTTTTATTACAAGTCAAACTTTACGCCTAGTTGTTTAGGAATGTTTGAATTTGCCGCGCCGCGAGTTTCGTCTCGACAGTAACGACGCATCCTCTTGCTAATTTTCGTAGCATTTTGTTTCCCGAATTTTGAATAGTTAGAGCCCGCTGAGTAACCGCTTTTATTGGAATAATTTCTGGGCGCATTGTGCAAATTAGAGTCTGAAATTTCTTTCCAGTCGCTATCATGTGAATTTAGTTAAAAAGTGACGTTCTTATAAGTTTATTTCCACGTCATTATAACGAATTAGTTTACCTGCGTATCTGGAAGCCAAGGTATCTCTCATAGGTGAGCTGGAATTATACACCTGGGGTAGGTTGCATAGCTAATTGCAACCCGTTTTTCACTTTCCAAAGCTTTCAAGGTTTCCTGCCGTTTTCCTCTACGTCGATGCTTTATGTTGGCCGTTATACTTTTACATTATTTGAGCCGCTTGTGGCTTGCTGGATATCTATACTTTGGTGTTCCTCTCGTGTGCCCTGGTGCTACTCTGTACATGTGATTAAGGGTGTCGAGCTGCGGTTCAACCGCCTTGTGTGGAAGGACGGGACTTTCGCAGCTGTTCTGATGCATATGTGTGTGCTTTATGACCACTTATCTGGAATTCCCTAGCTATTTAGCCTTCGAGGGAAGTTCTATTGCTGCTAAATTTAAAGATCGAACTTTTCCTAAGTTCCATTCTAAATGTTCTTCTAGTATTAACTCTCTCAGTTTTTCCTTCCACTATCCAGTATGGTTTTTAACATTGTTTATTGCGTAATGTATTTTATACTGCTATCCCTTAACAAATATATTACATTATCGAGGCTCTTCTAACATTATCTTTTTCTCTTCTTTTGTTCACAGTTCGGTATAACTTTTATTCTTCCTTCTACAATCCGGTATGGTTTTTGACATTTTCATTTGTTGTATAATGTACTCTTCTTTATCTTGTTGAACATGTTTCCTTTTCCATACTATTCCAACATTATTTCCACATTAGCCTTTACTCTGCCGTATAGCGTATTCTACTATTTTAACTTTTGTTAAAGGTATTCTATTCTCAACGCTTTATTAGTATCAGATTTTCCTATTTTTTATTTCACTCTCCGGTATGGTTTTTAACATCTCCTTTGTAATCTTTTCTAACATTGGCTTCCTGTAGACCTCCTTCCACAATATGCTATGGCTTTTAATACATTATTTTATCGTATAATGTATTATTTGTTCTTGCTTCCACCATCCAGTATGGTTTTTATCATCCAATTTCGTCATATACTGTATTCTACTATGTTACCTCTTGCTAAATATACTTAATTTTAAATGCCTTTCCATCATTAGCTTCTTCTATACTTCTTTCCAAGATCCGGTATGGTTTTTTACATATTTTTGTCGTATAGTATACACTGTTATCCTATATTTTCTTAAACATACTCTATTCTCAAGAATCTCCTGACATTAGCCCCATTTATATTTCCTTTCACTATCCAGTATAGTTGTCGGCATCTCTTTTGTCGTATGATGCATTCTAATATCCTACCTTTTGATTAACATAGTCCATACCCTATTATGTCCTAGAATTAGCACCCTCTAATCTTACTTTCAAAATCTATGGTTGTTGGCATCTGCTTTTGTTGTATAGTGTACTTTATTGTTCTATATCTTCTTAAACATATTCCACTATCAATACTCTTCTAACGTTAGCTCCGTCTATCTTACCTTCCACTATCCAGTATAGTTTTTAACAAAGCATTTGTAGTGTAATATATTCTAATATGATACTTCTTGGTAAACGTATTCTATTCCAAATATGCTTCTCTATCCTTCCTTTTACAATCCGGTATGGTTTTTGGTTTTCGGCACCTTATTTTGTCATATAATGTGCTCTATTGTCATATACCGGGTGGCAATGAGACCAGGGCCATGCCTCTATCTCCTCTATTTATGACTGAATTTGGATGAAATTTGATATAAGGATACTAATCATAGTTTCGGATTGATACGCAAATGTAATTAAAATGGCCGACTTTTGGTTTCACAGGAAATGGCACTAACCTTGGTTTTTTAAATAGATCACCCTATATATTTTATGTTTTTCGGCATCTACGACTCAAATTACATACAATACTGTTTGCCAAATGTGCTGGCGTATTCCGTAAAAATATTTAATAAAACTACTAACTAATTATTTTTCAGTTTTAAATAAAGTTAAAGTAGCCCATGATGCATATCGCTAGATTGATAATTAATTTTTTTATTTAATGGCAAGATGGTCTTTAGTAGGTGCCATTTAAAAAAGTGACTTTTTCTTAAAAAACATGTTTGGCAAATTTTATTATTTCAATAAGAGTTTGTTAATGACTTAATTGATAAAATAGCTTATTATTATGAGTTGTTAGTCACTCAGTTACGGCCTTCTAGGGTAAAAAATAAAATTTGAAAAAAAAATTTTTTTTGTTTAAAATATGAAAATTTTGCAAGACCTTTGTATGTAATTTGACTTGTAAATTCCGAAAAACATAAAGTATACAAGGCGATCCATTTAAAAAATCAAAGTTGGTGAGACCGGAAATGGACTATCTTAACTATATCTGTCGGTCAATCAGAAAGTGTGTCTAGTACCTTCATATAAAATTTTATACAAATCTATTCATAAATAAAGAAGACAGAAGCATGGCCCTGGTCTCATTGTCACCCTGTATCTCCTTAGTATAATGTACCGACTCTATTAATCTATACCTTCTTAATATATTCTACTTTCAACACTCTTCTAATGTTAGCTCCCTGTATTTTTTCTTCCACTATCTAGTATAGTTGTTAACTTCTAATTTGTCGTATAAAGTATTTTTTCTTCAAACGGCAGTAAAATATGGCATTATACTGCTGGATTGATGATGATAAACTGTCACTTTATTGCCAAGCGGCAGATAATATTATCTGCCGCTGACTACTTTATCTGCCGCTCGTCAGCGGCAGATAATATTATCTGCCGCTGACGAGATCAAGTAATTTTCTTAAAATTTTGTTAGCAAAGTTGTAAATAATTTGTTATAAAAACGTTTGAAGAAAAAATACTATATGTTATTCGGAGCAAAAGTATCTTTATGTGGCTCGGCTGTACTTATCTGCCTCGCAAGCTCGGCAGATAACCCGTCCAGCCTCGCCACATAAAATATAACTTTTGCTTCTAATATCATAATATACTATTATTATTATACCTCACATATTTAATTCTGAATACTCTTCTAATTATTATCTTGTTTTATTTTTACTACCACAGTTCGGAATATTTTTTGATATCTTTTTTGTGGTATAATGTGCTTTATTGTCCTATTTCTTCTTAAGCATATTCCATTCCCAATACTCTTCTAACATTAGCTCCAGCTATCTATCCTTTCACCATCAAGGATGGTTCTCGGTAAATTGCTGGAATGCAATTGCTCGAAAACGAATTGCTCGAAATCAGTTGCTCAAAAGTCAATTGCTCGAATGTGACTTTGCTCGAATTGCAAGTTTCTCGAACAGCAATTTCTCGATTATCTGTTGCTCGAAAAAAATAAAGTTGTGAAATAGCCTTAACTCGAATCAGTTAATATCAAATATAAAAAAAAAACACAAATTACAAATCATAACCTTTATTAATAAAAAAATAGGTATAGGTATGTGATTAAGCTAAAAATTATAAAAACCAAATATTATATGTTTTTAATATGATATGTTATTTGCTATTCCACGGGCATAATCATAGATATTTTTGTCATGTTCATAATTATTCACTAATCTTCAAATTTTTTGTGCACTATCAAGATATATTCTTCGACTTATGGTGTGTTGTTGACCGCTGACATATTGTTCTATCCGTAATTCGTTCAAACGCTGCTCTCTCTTTAATACCGAAATAAATTTCCAAATGTTAAGACCACAAATTCGAGCAAATCATTTTCGAGAAATTGCGGTTCGAGGAACTTGTATTTCGAGAAAAGTTACATTCGAGCAATTAATTTGATTTTCGAGCAATTGATTTCGAGCAATTGCATTCGAGGAATTTGCCGGAGACGATCGAGGATAGTTGTTAGCATCTCCTTTTGTCGTAAAATGTATTTCAATACTCTACGTCTAATTAACTATATTTCATTCTCCATGCTTTCGACATTGGCTTCATGTATTGTTCCTTCCACTATCCAGTATGGTCTGAGGCATCTTCTTTTATAACATAATGTACTCTACTATCCTTTGTCTTCTTAAACATGTTCCCTTCTGAATACTCTTTTAAAATCAGCTTCATCTATCTTTTCTGTGTTCTTTCTATTAGCAACCGGTTTGGTTTTTGTCGCTTAATGTTCTCTGTTATCATATATATCTTGTTACACATATTGAATTTTTAATACTATTCTAACAGTAACCCCATCTATTCTTTCGTCTACTACTCAGTATGGTTTTCATCATATCGGTTTGTCGTCTAATCTATTTTAATATTCTACCACTTACTGAAGAAATTCTATCATCAATGTTCTTCTAGCATTGGCGTTATCTATTGTTCATACCACAAGCAAATGGTTTTTGACATCTTCTCCTGTCTATAATTTACTCTATTATACTGCAATCTTCTTAATTATATTCCATTCTCAATACTTATCCAACATTAGCTCCATTTATCTTTTTTGCTAATATCCAATTTTTGGTTTAATGTGATCTATTATCCTACATTTTATTAAACATATTCCATTCTCAATACTCTTCTAACATTAGCTCCATCTATCTTTTCTGTATACTTTCTTTCATTCCTATCTGGTATGTTTTTTTATATTATCTTTTGTCTTTTAATATGGTCTATTATTTTATATGGTGTTAAACATATTCGCCCCTGCTTATAGAGGGTTGTAAAATTTATTTACCAAGGGATAGCTCATAAATCGGAGCTAGGTTCAATCGTTCGCTCAGATATACCATAAATAAGCAAACACCAACGGAGTATCCTGTATAATAATTTATTTTGTGTAACTATAATACAAGATTAAATGTTCGTGTAATTTAAATAAATGAGATGTATATTGCTCAAAATTAACATTTTGGTCTTGAAATAACGTCGTTGGTTCCTGCGGCTGCTGCAACCCGCGTCACGTCCGTGCCGGGAGTATCTGCCGACGTCCTAGGCGCTCCGCTTCGAAAGCGTCGATAATTGTCGGCGCTTCCCGATCGGCGTTGAACTGCGCGCTGTTGGCGACGCCGTGCAGTCTGTCAAATTTTCCGGTTTGCGGATTCTGGCTTCTGTAAACAAATCACAAATTAAAACTGTTAACGCGAGTTCTCACCCTATACGTGTAACTACAGTTTGTTGGTGAAATACTCCGAGGAATTCGCCGCCCGATGGGGCTTCGCTCGGAGATCGAAACTCCGAATCGGCGTGATTTTTGAGGTTAACACCCTCGGCACCTCCAGGTGAAATCTTTGACGAAGCTGTCAGTGCGGTCCGCAGAGTTCCCAAGCAAGACGGCCGCTGCAATTCTCAAGGATTAATTCAGGTAAATTCTAATTAGGTAGCTTGAAGCTTCTAATTCTGCTTGAATAGCAAGGCGCCAAATTTAAAATGCAAGGGAGCTGGGATTTAAATATTACGTTAGTTATTACTGATTTACAAACGGTTTTCGGTGTAGGATATTTACAGGGAAAATATAGTTGGCGTTTCAGACGTTCCTTGCGGAACCACTAAATTGAACTAGCTATTAGGAGGTTTAGGGGAAAATATAGCTGGCGTTTCAGACGTTCCTTGCGGAACCACTAAATTGAACTAGCTATTAGGAGGTTTAGAGGAAAATATAGCTGGCGTTTCAGACGTTCCTTGCGGAACCACTAAATTGAACTAGCTATTAGGAGGTTTAGGGGAAAATATAGCTGGCGTTTCAGACGTTCCTGGCGGAACCACTAAATTGGACTCAGCCTCTGAACGGTTTCCTAGGTACTGGTAGAGTCGACGGAGGAACTCTCTGGAAGGACAACCTATCAGAAGAAAAGTCTCGGTAATAATCTCTCTGGACAGGACAGGACGAAGGATCGGGAACTAGGTGTTTGCTGGGAATCTATCTGGGGAATCTCTGGGAAATCTCTTGGAAATCTCTCTTGAAATGCGTTCTGCAAGCCCTTTTATATGCTTTGAAATGCTGTTAGGTGGGGAGGAACGGCGTGCGTCTCGCCTTTGTTCGCTCTGTTTTCACGGGCGGAACTTCGGTCTGCGCTATCTTAGCTGAAACACACCGGATTCTTGATAACGCGAAAGGTCGGCGACGTTTAAATTTGCAAATATTATTTAATATTGAACTAATCAAATTCAAACGGAAGCTTAGCGTTACAATTGCACTTTCAATACTCTTCTAGCGTTAACTTAATCTATGATTTTTTCCTCATCCAGTATGGTTTTTATCATCTTGTTTTGTGGTACCATGTATTCTACTATGTTATGTTTCGTTAAAGATATTCTATTGCAAATACCCTTCCAAAATTAGTTCCATCTATTCTTCCGTCCACTATTCAGTAAAGTTTTTAACATCTCATTTGTCAAATAATTTACTTTAATAATCTATATTTTATTAATTACAGATATTTCATTCTCAATGATTCCAACATTAGTTTCCTGAATTCGTCCTTCCACTCTCCGGTATGGTTTCCAACATCTCCTTTTATCATAAAACATATCATATTTCTCTATCTCTTTAGTATTATAGTCCATATTCACAAAGCTTTCTACTGGTAGCTTTCTTTTAACTTTCTCGTATTACTTCAGCACCCTGTCATAATTCCATAGTTCTAACGCTGCTGTTTTTTATCTTCTCTTGTTAAAAATCGTATTGTGTAGAAATGTGACAGTATTCGGAACAAATTTAAAATATTTTTTGCTACTTGAAGTATTGCTGTGTGATATTAGTTGATGTTTTATAATATCAAATGCATTGCCTGCCTGTAGTAGTTTGCTAGTATGTCTTTTTCACATCTGTCATACTTAGAATAACGCTTTTCTTCTTCTTACTGCCATTACAATGGTAAGGCCATATTTGCTTCTGTAAAATTGTTTTCTTTATTACGTTAAAAGTATGGTTCTACTGGGTAGTGGTTACATTTAATTTAGCCTTTTAGATCCATTTTTTGCTTCAGACTGTACTCGATATATTGTTACCTCCATATTTCTTTTCTGTTTAAATTCTGGTATTTGAAAGAAAACAGCAATTGATCGAAGTACTAATTTATTGCGAAACATAAGACCAACCACAGATAATTTATTTCAAGTAGTTATTAATATCACATTTTCGTCCAGTTATTCCCCTTCCATTTATAGAAATTGACAAATACGCTTTATATGGATTTAGGTTTTAACCAGTTTTCTTTTTACTTATATTTAAGTTACTATTGACTGCCATTAAAAATATACTCTACTTAAAAAACAACTCTAAATAATTGTTTCTTCTCTCCATGGAATAGTAATTAAATTTGAAGATATTTTAAGTACTTGAAGTAATTACCATTGATTAATCATCTGCCAGTCAATTAATTGCAGAAATATTAATTATTTTCCAGTAGTTTACAATTAACCATGTTCCTTGTTTCTGGATTGCGTCGAGGTACTCGTATGTTCGAGCAAGTGCATTTATATTTCTAAACTTGTCGTTTAGCTGGATACTTGTCGTAGGCTATTATCGGTACAAATCGTGTACACTTGCAGTTAATAGAAAATCGACTTTCCTTCAATCACAGAATGCGAAGCTGACGCAGCAATTCTAGATGACATGTTAAGACTGCAATTTTCTTGTAGAAAATAATGCTAACCATAAAACCAGAACGTTCGTTCCCAAAGCATGTACTCATTTTGGAATTTCCATTAAATTTTATTCAAATTGTGTGCTTCATTGTAAATTTGCTGTCTACATATTTTCCTAAATAGAAGTAATGTAAAGCCTACATTACTCTTAGTGCAAGGCATTTATATGTAAAACATATTTTGTTAAATTTTTATATTTCTTCGTCGATCAGCTATACTGACTACACTAATTATTCAAAATGTTTTCCTGATAAAATATGTCGTTCCATTCTTTTTAAACGCTTCAATGATCCTATTTGGATCAATAATTTTTCGCAATTTTCTTAGTACACCTTGATGTTTACTTGTAGTTTTTCCTAATAAAGCAAAAAGCAATTTTGAAAATGCTAATCTATGCTATAATAAGTGAAAGATTAATTTCTATTTATAATATTGCCTCCTATCAGTAACCATAACGCGTCAGTTCCTTTGAAACGACTCCTTTTCAATGCAATTCATGTTCTTTTTTCACCACTCTGAACAACTAAAAATATTTCATATCGAACGCCAGAAAAGGTTGCAGAGATTATTTCCTTCTGAGTAGCCACAGCTCTGTTCCAACGCCCTTCCACTGGTCCAAATTTTTATACACACCTTTTAGAACAGCATCTAGCTACTTCGTCGCGTGCTCCTTGATTCGCTCCATATCTACATTTTTCAATTCTTTCTTCTAGGGATATTTCAATTGCGTGAAGCTATGCCAGGACAACATGGAGACCGATAAACTTCAGTAAAGAGGAGTTTGGCAAAAATATCCTGAGTAAGATGACATGAGTGGGAGGGGGGGGGGGGCAGCATTTTTGGTGGAGCCGCCAGTCACCGCTTTCACAGCGATAAGACCTCTTCCTCCTTAATGGATCTCTTAATCTCATCAAAACTACCAAGCAGTCTTTATTGTATACTGTTTAACCCAATACTGAAGTCCACTGCTCCATAGAGTTGAACCTCATAAATTGGTTTTCATGCCACTCCAGAAACAGCTAGGAGTTTCGTCTAATTTCCCAGTAGTATTTCCTGAAGACTAAGCGCTAGGCTTGCATTAAGCAAGTCCTCGGTTCGAATCCCAGGAGGGTCTGATTTTTTCACAGCTTTGGCGACTGGAATCGGGCTCGGTGAGACTATTCACATTAGTGCCCACAAAATTAACTGTGCTCTACTCAGAACCACAGGCCTAAGAGAAAGAGCGACACATTACCATGACACACATCTCATCACACAATAGCTGCTACACAAGCACAAAAGTCGCGCATCAACTTTGTAACCCGAATCCGGGGCAAGTTGAGCATTATACAACCAGACTCAAGCGTAAAAAGCACTAGCTTCTACACCGCAAAGTAAAATTAAGTTACCGACCATACATACATTTTCTGAAGTCATGTCATAGTTCGAGTTTCTTATTCTATATACAGTATAGCTCAGCAACTGCCAGAGATTGGATAAACAGAAATTGTTATGCGCTGCAATTTTAACCCCTACACCTCTTGGAATTTTTTTCCCGAAAACGAACATTAATTGAGCTACCTAATCTATGCGCTACTTAATTTCCACAATCAGTAAATTATTTATCAGATCACCTATCAACAAATAAACTTGAGGTCTCTAAAAAATACAATAAAGATTCTTATTAGCAAATGTATCGAATACCACAAGCCTTCTAGAAGCTCTAGCTGACTGTCGCATTGACTTCCTCTACTCTGTGGCAATCAAGTATGTGCTTATATGAAAATTTCACAAAAAAGTTAAAACACCGACAACTCCGTATACTGACAAATTTTAAATCAAAAGGAGAATCAAGTTGAGTGATACACTCTCCTCCAAACTTTTCGTAACCCTGTTGAAAAGTATGCTAAATACAATAAACTTGAAATTCTTTTAAAATTAACATCGATGGGAAAAAGAAAACAGCCATGTTTCGCAGATTATTGAGTCCTACCAGAGAATATGAAAAGGTGCATATGTTGCAACATTATGGAGGTTTCTATTTCTCTCGGTTGCAGTTGCCATCTCGTTGTAGCTCATATAGCAGAGTTTCAAGATTACTTAGTTAATTGGACAGGAATAAAAATAAATTGCTCTATTTAAAAATAGCAGAATTTAAAATGAAATTCACAAACAAGGTATGTACAGAGGTCTATAAGTAATTATTGCATTGGAATATTTTTTCCTAAGTCTCACTGGGTCCCCCGCTGGATGCCGATGACGAGTGAATCGCATATGGTATGCAACCCACCCAGCTCGGCTGCGTGGTGATCGTCACTTCAGCTGGCAAAACGGTTGGTACGACCAAAATACCTACGTACGTTGGCCGTTCTCTGCAACTAAAAATGTATACACAAATATGGCGTACCGTTTATTCGATGTCTTTAAGACAGAATTTCGAATGGCCCGTTCTATGGTATTGCTTATGTGGGTGATATTCTAAAGTTTCAGGTGGTATGTCCGCTTTAGGATCTTCCACGGCAGATAAGTTTGAAGTGACGTCTTTCTATGTCTCCGACTGATAAGCAGGGACGGCTTCAAGTTGCTTCAGTTGCTACCACGAAAAATCGGCTCGAAAATAGGTTCGGGGGTTTGGATTGGATTTTTGGATGGAAGGTGAATTATGTTCACGTGCACTTAGACCTCAATGTAGACCCCTTCATCTACCACCAAGTTCGTATGTTTTGTGTGTAGTCTTGTTACTGTACCTTATAGGCCAGTATTCAGAGGAGAGCGATGTTAATTGCATCCCAAAATCGCATGGCTGCCCGACTTTATACCGATTCAATGAGGACTTACTCAAAGATGCAGGGGTTACTTGTTCAACGAAAATTGGTTCTTCAAAAGATCAGGGGTTATTTCTCACCGAAAATCGGCTCCACTAAGAATCAGAGGTTGTTTGCTCTCGAAACTAAGACTCAACGATATATTGGGTATACATTTCCGGACCACCGAATGGTCTCTGAGTTCTACTAGTCGTCCTGGTGTTAGCCCTAGGCTCAAGCTGCCCTGGAAGAGACGGATATTTGAGCCTCCTTCTACTTGGGTTATCTTATATATGAGCTGTGGGTACATACTACGCAAACACGGAGCTTGACTGTAAGTCACCTAGTGTACTCATGGAGAAAGCCAGACGTCAAAAATTTATTTTAAGACAAACTTTGTTCTGAGTCACTCTATAAAAATAAATAATACTGAGTGCATGCGTACAAACGCTTAAGGTATGAGGCAGTTAAACGCACGAAATTCACTGCAGAATAGGTTTACCTTGGGCAGCATTCGATTAGCTTAAATATATGGAAGAATAAAATTAAACAGTTACAATCGAGCCCCGCAGTGTCAAAAATGTACAATTCTAAATTGGAGTTGGAGCGCGCCTTTGGTGCTTTCGCAGCAACCATTATGTGAGGTGTGTGCCTTGGTGATGTGTTGACCTTGTTACTCTATGTCTTAGTTCTTGTTACGCTCATTTTGTCGTTTTGAATGCAATATTTCGGATAATTAATTAGATTCTACTATTTATATTTATTCTCCAAATATTCACTACATTTTCCCTAAATGGTTAGGCAACCCTATTAACATCATTCACAATTGTTGAACAAGTTATGGTTGTATGTTTATTAGCTTGACACACACCTGCATTCTTATAGTTTTTCTTCTTTTTTCAAATTTTGGAACTTTAGATAATCTTGATACCCTGATAAACTTTCATTCTTTTTCATCCCCGGTCATGAGAAATTGGTGCCCTGGGTTATTTTTGTTTCGTTAAGAGCTCTGGATATAGCTCGCTTAATTTTGGAAGAATATGTGAGGCATTGTAGCTTTCGTGTGTTGTTGCCGGCGTTTGCTGCGCTTTTTACCGATTTGTTGGGCCTTCTCTCCGATCGGGCCGTGTGCAAGGCTGTTCGACACTACTCGTCAGGTTAGTTTCGGCCTTTTTCGTTTAGCTCGGTGGTGTACCTAGAAATTTGTATTTTTATCCTTTTTACTTCCCACTTGGAATCTTATTTTTACCTGGGATGGTTTTCGTATTGGAGTGATTTGTTCTGCCTGGGACATGGGGTTCACTTGCGAGCCTGCGTGCTATCCAGTCCTGTGGCTGGGGTTTGCTGCCATCCTCCCTGCGTTGGCTGCCCCTTTAACGGTGGTCATCAACAGCCTCTTGCGAGGCCATCTTCGTAGCCGATGAGCTGCCTGGTTACCACGTTAACCAGCTCAGCACCTCGTGCCGAGTGGTTTATAAGTATGATTTGTAGAATTGATATGATGGTATTACGATTTCTGTGCTTTACTTGCATACTTAGATTTTTGATTATTTGGTATACTTACCTGGTTGTTTTGCAGCCACTTTTAGATTGCTTTGATATGTTGTGCGGCTGCCTTAGTAATCACCTTCATGTACGCGTAACAACCGAGTGCGTTGGCGTTAATTTGATTTTGTGCTGCGGCTATGCTACCGCCTACGGAATTATTGCTGTGTTTAACTAGCTGCTCTTTTCTAAATTCAATGTCAAGCTCAGGGTTTAGAATGACCACAAGTAAATGCCTATAAACCTTTCAGAACGACTTATGAACTTTTTATTGGTCCTAGTCCCTCTTGTGAGATCTTATAGACTGCAGGTACCGTACCGTCTACATTTTTTTGCAGTAAAATCAATTTAACTAAGTCTATTTGAATATTTAGGGCTTTTTGGTGTTGATCTTAGATGTCGATCGCCGCTTCACGGTGACCGCTGTTATATAAGACTACCCTCTTACTTTGGTAGTTATTACAAAAAATTAGATATACTCTTTTACTTAATAATAAGAAGTAGCATCAGGTATAGTTTCTGATATACTTATCTTACTCCTTATTGAAATCAATTAAAATCGGCATATCTCAATATTCAATTACGACATTTGGAACTATGTCATGTCATTCTAATTTTAAATGCCTCGGCTAGACAGTTATTAAGCAATGGAACTCCTCATTCCCAGCTGAATGAGTTAATGATCAAGTAATCTCTTATTACTATCAAAACTGGATTACTATAAAATATTAATGAATTGATTTCGTTAATGAAAAATACTCCATAGTACATAACATTGAACTTATTATTCAGTTGATTAGTACTTGAAAGTTTGGCCTGACATTACAAAAAATCAGATATTAGTTGTCAAAATATTTAATCAGATGTTTAACGGTTCCAAACTTGATTTAAAATTATTTCTAAATACCTACACCAAAATATATAAATTTCAAATTATGATGGCCGAAATACGTCGAGTACCCGAATCACTATATAAATTTAGAAAACTAATATTACACCACAAATATAAAATTACAATTGTTTCTATCAATTTGTCGGTCCAAGCGTTATGTATTTCTTAAATAGATATAAGAAATAAGCACTAACCTTCTGGAAGTATCTCTTGCACATGTGTGTATTTTATGCTAGCATCTAGCTGGATGGCGTTCTGCAAACACCTCCTTTGGGCTGTTCACTACCAAAATAAGCTCGTTGCAGCTCTCTGATCCTTTAATATCTGGATATACAGTTCTACAACATACCGCAAACACAAACACTTGCACCTCTTTTACTGGTTTCGAAGTAAAATTTATCACTTCAAATGGCCTCAAACTATCTTGAATTATACTTTTATTAATAGTTAGACAAATTTGATCGCAAAGAATATCGTATTACTAACGTATCAAATATACAATTATTACTTTTCACAATTAAAAAATATCTAGCCCTTTAACGTGATTATTTTAACGTCGATTATTACTTTCAAGATACTTTTCTACTTCATGTAAACAACCACACTAGTTGCCCATTACTACTCCACCAGTTAACTACACACAACTGTTATCACATGATACCCATTAGATATCTGCATATTATTTTTAAATTAAATTAATCATCCACACAGCATGCTGCATTACAACACGCTTCTGCGTTTATTTATTTGGTTTATGATTTGGACGCCTAACTAGATGATTACGTAACATCTAACGCCCTTTTGGCTAATCTTGAATGATGTAGCACTATTCATTGTTTTATAGGTCAACTTGTGATATTTATATGTTATACTATGTACTTGCTATGATATATTTATATTGGTTGTTGATTTGTCTTGTGTGTATATGTATATTGTTGGTATGTGTCTTTTGTGAGTTTTTATGATGTGAGGACTATAGAACCAGAACAGAAATAAATCCCGTTGCTAGTTATTGGTTATGCTATTAATTTGGTTTGTTTAGTATATCTCTAACCTCGCTAACCCCGGGCGCCATCTCCCTTAGTTTCTCTTTCAGCTCTGCTGCAACTCCGACCCTCTCGACTAGTTAGCCAACTTAGGCCAATATTTACCAGCTGGCAAAATACCAAATATAATTTTCGTCAACAGGTAAGCTCCGCCCTTCGCCATCCTTCGTTACAGTCTGTGGTTTTGAGTAGAGCACAGTTAATTTGTTGCCGAACTGTGAATGATCTCACCGAGCCCGATTCCGATCGCCAAGGCTGCGGAAAAATTCCGGCCCCGCGGGATTCGAACCGAGGACTTGCTTAATGCAAACCTGGCGCTTACCCAACTGCGCCACGCGGCTTCCCATACTGACCGAAATTACTTGAACAAATTATTGTTTTAATATAGGATACCTTACCGTAAACACAATTTTGTGTAGTAATCACAGACAGGTTTGTAAATATTTTAATTATATTGTTAAAAATATCAGTTTTCCTCACATATAATGATTATGTCAAAGTTTAATCAACAAACAAGAAAAGCTTATTTAAACATAATATCTGTGTTATATAGCTTAAGGTCTGAAATATCAAAACATTTATTAGAATCTTACATATTTATTTAGAATGGCCAAAAATTATCAGGCGTAAACTCTTTGATAAGCTGTAACCCATTATAGGAAGGAAAGACATGCATACTGCACAATTAACATGATGTTTATTTCTAAAACATGCAGACAGATGATATAAGAGGACAGTTTCTCATACAGAATTAAAATATTGAACCTATGATGTCAGACCAGCTACGTAAGTAATTGCGGCAAACCCAATATTAAACCCACGACGTGTATACTCAGCGTTCACAGCGTAACGTACGTGTGAATTTCAAAGAATTTCCTAGTTCTTGCATTGTACGTCATCGTTATAAACTTTCCAACATCGGAGGCATGATTATATCGTTTTTTTTTAATATGTGTATTTTAGCAGCTCAGCATTATAATGCTATACATGCTAGGTATGAAATTTCAAGTAATTAATTAACATTTACATGACATTAAGGGGCTATTACTCTAAAGATTTATTGTTAATATTTTCAAGACAGACTTTTGTAACAATTTACGAGTTAACTACTGTCGATGTCTTCATCTGATAAAATTATATCCTGTGGCACCCGTCTTTTGAGACGTCTTACAGGTGGAGGTGTGTTTAAATGATGAGTTAGGGCACTGGGGCAATCATTTATCTTCGCAAAGAATAATTCGGCACTTGATCGTATAAAGTCTTTGACATGGGCGATTTGTAGTTCTTTGTGGAGTTGGTTACTTCTTACGAACCAGCTAGCGTTGGGTAGAACTTTGTTCTGCATAACTTGAACTTTATTTAAGTGTACGTTGGTGGCTGTTCTCCAGACTGTTGAGCCATACATGATGATGGGGCGTATAAGAAATTTATAGAGAAGTGTGGAGCACTTGATTTTTAAAGATGATTTGCGGTTGATAAGTGGATAGAGTTGGGTAAGTCTTGTGTAGCATTCGTTGAGTTTCTTGTTTATATGATAACCCCATGTCAGCTTCCTGTCGAGATGAAGGCCTAGATATTTGACTGCATTGTCCTTTGAGTTCCAAGGTATTGAAGTTGCGTTTACTTGTAGCATTGGAGGATCTGCAGGTCGCCTTATTGTGAATATTTTTGCCTGGCACTTCGAGGTGTTAAGTTTGATTTTCCATTTGTGGCACCATTCTTGGTATATATTGACTGCCATTTGGAGGTTATTGGCTGCTTCAAGAATATCGGCGTTTTGTGATATAAGTGCGGTATCATCCGCATACATGGCCAGGTTAACGTTGTTGAATTGAGGTATGTCGTGAGTATATATGTTATATAACGTAGGTCCTAAGATGGATCCTTGTGGGACACCAGCACATATGTTGTTGAGATACGAGTATTGTGAGTTTAGTCTAACTTTAAATGTTCTTGGCGTGAGAAAAGAGGCGATTATTCGAGTGAGATATGCAGGAAGATTAAGTTGTATTAGTTTATAGATCAAGCCTTCTAACCAGACCTTATCGAAGGCCTGAGCTACGTCGAAGAAAGCGATCACTGTATGCTGCTTGGTTTCGAATCCGTTGGATATAATATTGGTAATTCTCAATAGTTGGTGAGTTGTCGAGAAATTTCTGCGAAAGCCATATTGGGTGTCCGGTATGATGTTGTTATCATTTATGAAGATATTGAGGCGATGCTGTATAATTTTTTCAAATAACTTGGTTAGAGTGGGCAGCAAGCTGATAGGTCTGTAGTTGTTAGGAGAAGTTTTGTCCTTCTGTGGTTTGGGAAATAGAATAATTTCGGCCTGCTTCCAGGTGTTAGGAAAGTAGCCCAGTCTGAAACAACTATTAAATAGGTTGGCTAGGAAAGCAAGTGCTTTTTGGGTTAGGTTTTTAAGCACGCTATTAGGCACTAGGTCATGTCCTGGTGATTTCCTAAGAGGGAGATTTTTAATATATTCCTTGATTTCACGAGGGGAAGTTGACTGAAAATTTTCAGTGACTTCTGGAATGGTGCTGCATGCAATTCGTTCTACTTCTTCGTGTTCGTGCTCGTATTGTGGCTGCGAGAGGTTGGGCTTGAAAACTTCTTCTAGGTGTTGAGCAAATAGGTAGCATTTAGCTTCGTCGCTTTCATAGTTGACTCCGTTGTCTTTTAGGGTTGAAATTTCTTCCCGCTTCCGTAGAAGTCTCTTGGTTGTAATCCACAGAGAGTTGTCATTGGGGTCCATTTCTGAGATGTATTTTTGGTATGAGGATATTCGGAAATTATTAAGTTCGAGCTTTACCTGATGGGTGAGTCTGTTAAGTTCTTGTGGTGGTGATTTCTTGTTCTCATCCATAGTCTTCGCACACGACTTTTTTCCTTGATAAGGTTTAAGATATCGCACATCCAGTTCAATAGGGACACAAGTGCAAATAGTTAAATTTTACAGGAGACGAGTTTAAAGATTATTTTAGTTTGTTACAAATCGGAATACGCTTGTAATTCCACCAAACTTTACTATATACTTAGTATGTATATCCTTTTAAGGTAGTGCTAAAAAGCAGTTTTATAATTTTAACCAAAATGTTCATTTTGTTAGATGTGGCCATATTGCACTAATAAGTTCCCTCAAAAAATAAGTTTTAAATTAACATTACCGTACACATGTGGCCATATTGCATTGCTGCAGCAAGCAAATGAAAAGTATAAATCACAGTTTACATGACTTTATTGAAAAGAATTTAATGAAAACTAAATATGAGTAGCTTATTTAAAAAAACATTTAAGAAAACACAATTATACGAGTAGGTACATTATCCTAAACATAACATAATTTAATATTAGTAAGATATACAAAATGTACCTAAGTGCAAACAACATCAAAAAATTAATTTTCATCTTCATTATTGTCTGTATTATCAACCGCATTACTAATTTTACATGATAATAAATTTTCATAGTAAGGATGATGAATCTTTTCAATTAAGTTTTGTTTACAGAGCTCCACTAAGTGTTTTTTAGTTTTGTCAGACACTGCCGGTGGTTCTTTATAAGCCATCTCTAGCTTTAAATCTGCAATGCGTGTAATCCTATGTCCTCGCCGTGTTTTCAAATTTATGTCTACTTCTTCGTAGTCAGTATCAAAATTACTTTTATAGAAAAATTTATTAGGGCAATTTTTGTTTACCTTGATTTCCTTTATTTCAGCCCATGTAACTTTTTCACCTTTAATGTTGACAGAAAAGTTTTTGCCAATCTGTTCGTTTAATAGCTTAAAATCAAAAAAGTCGTCAGTTGCCATTTCTTTTACGTAATAAGGGTTCCCTCCTTTTTTTGCCAATCTGATAATTGGCGTCCATTGCGCAGGAACATAGATTGGTCCCGATCTGAGTGCCCTTTTCTTTTGGCGTTCAATGCATGAATGCATTGAATCGCCCTCATTTTGGGTATGCCCAGTTGTCAAGAACTTGTGGGAAATACTCTCAATGTTGAAATTACTTACGGCGTAAAGGTACATTGATAAAATGAATTTGTTTTTTTGTTGGCCAGTGCAGTTGTCGGAATAAAAAATAACTTTTTTATTATCACAATAGCCCTGTAAGTAATTCAAAAGGCAGGATCCAATATCGTTAGCCCCACGACGAGCAATAGCCTCATGCCAAAAGTAGCAAACCCCAGACTTAGTCGGTATATCATAAATTGTGAAATTATAACAATTTAAGCGACATTTGTAATAATAAGTTGATATTTCTCCACTCGGAGTTGGCAAAACAGCTTGCAAATCAAAAACGGCAACTTTAAGGCCTGAATCGTCTTTAGCTTTGGCAACGTCAGCGTGTTTTTCTTCTCTAGCTCGATTTTTGCAAGCAATATGACTCTCATAGGATTCTTTTGAGTTGCGCTTTTCTTCTTCACTCGAATTTTTAAAAGCCTCACAAGTGGCGCATTGGTCTTTTTTTGGCACGAAAAAAGATATATTAAACTCTGTGTTAAATATTTTTTCGTACATAGATTTTTTTGCTGCTGGCAGTTTTTTCTGTTCCTGCTCCTCTTTGTAAAATCTGTACATCTGTGCTATAGTCAAAGAGCCATCTATAAACTCTCTTTCCGTTTGCGCCCGTAGATAGTGTGATTCTATCCTAGCGAATGAATTTATATGATTTCTAATGCCATCCTTAACAGCCAGGCTGATGGTTTCAATTTTATTATAGTTTCCTCTTCTATCTCTTTCTATCATGGCACAAGTATCCTTAGCTTTGGCCCAAGTCGTTCTAATAAACTTATCCCCTACATCCAAAGTATGCATAAAAAACTTTTTACAAACCGGTTTCTTTATTCCACCACCTTTTGTTAAAAAATAAGAAATGTTTGCGCTCCTAGTACTTCCTTCTGTCACTCTTCTATATTTCGGTTTTAACACTTCCATATGGCCAGCAACATATTGCCTGTGTAATGCATTGTCTCCAAGTTTCCAATAATTAGTATGAATGGTTTTTCTTTCATCAGGGGTAAAATTGGCAACACACTTAAATCGGCACATTTTACAAGGTGGTTTCACCGCTTTTGCTGAAATATTTCTTTTACCTTCAGATACGTAAGCTTCTCCACAATTTACTTTCTTCTTTTTTTCATTTCGCTTCCAGCTTTTTTCATTTCTGACTCTTTTTCTGGATTTATTTTTAATTTGAAAATTTTCTGCTTCTGCTTCTGCTTCAATTACAGCTTCCAGATTATTATTACCTGCTACGTTTTCGATATTATTATCAACGTTTGGAAAATTTTGATCATCAAAGTTAGAGCTGTTTAGTGAAATATTAGCTTCACCAGATTCGGAAAGTTCATTGTCATCATCAGGGATGTAGTTTTTATCTTTAACGGAATCATCGGAGTCGAAATCCACTTCAAAATCCTCAATTGAGTTTCCTATGGAAAACTTCCTACCTATTTCTTGATACGGTTCCGTTTGCCACTAAAATAAAAATACTTATTGTATAAAACACAATATTTTTATTTATACCAGTTAAATAAAGACCGTCAGTTGTTTTATATTACCTCAAAATTTATTTCTTCTTCTTGAAGAGGATCATTCTTGGCATTCTTTACGAAATAACTTGTTCCAGTTTCCTTTAACTGAAAAAAAATTAAACATTACAACGTTACTGCGAGTTAACAGATTATAAAGCTGTCTTGTACTTACTTGTGGTGTATTTTCAATAGCAATCGAAGCTTCTAGTGTATGTAGATATGAACTTTCAGAACAAGAAGGTGGAATCTCAATATCTTTATTCTTCTAAAACAGAAGCGCGCCTTTTGTAAATAAAAATTCTAACCTCAAATTAATTTTCTAAAACTCACCACTTCTTCGGCAAGTCTGATTGCCCTTTCTAGAATTAGTCTTGTCCTGGACGACATTACTTTCAGGCAAAATTTTCAAATTATCTAGCACCTTTAAACACAAACACAAAAATACCAACACAATCACTCAATGCACATGCACTGTCACAACCACTGTAACTAGAGTGTTTAGCTTGCATTGGGCATGCGTGGCAAAACCATATGGCCGCAAGTTTACTTTGATGCATTATTAGCCTGAAATTATCGAATGCAATAGTGCCATATATGACATATAATGCGTTATAGCATTTCAAGTTTAAGATCTTTAAATGCAATAATGCCACATCTGTATTATATGGCTATATTACTCAAAATATTCTTACAGTGCAATACAACATTATGTGACTTTAGAGATCGATTGTCTGTGATACAACATGTGGCGTTATCACATTACATAGAGGACCTACAACGAAAGTACAATATGGCCATAACTCAAAATCGACAAAATTTGCACTTGTGTCCCTATTGAACTGGATGTGCGATATATCTTGGTGGTTCGGCATGTGTTATATGATGTTTATTCTTTCTAGAAGTTGTTGCGGAATGTGCTGCGTTAGTTACTGCATTTGTGAATGATCTAACGGAGGTGTCAATGTCGCTATTGTTTATGATTTTTTTAATAGATAAGTTTATGTGTAGGTGACTTTGGAAGCTTTCCCAGTCGATTTTTCCAGAAATGAATCTAGGGACAACTTGGTGCGGACTTAATACGGTGTTAGTGGAAATAATAACGGGTAGGTGGTCGGATTCAAGTTCACATATCACTCTTTGTTCCAAAGGCGTTGATATGTTTTTTAATAGACTAATATCCAATACATCCGCTTGGTGATTTGAGTTGTATGGTATGTGTGTTGGTTCAGGTGGAGCCATTACGTGTACTGCTAATTTTGATGTGAGTTTATGAAGCTTTAATCCCTTGGGATTATTGACCCTGCAGCCCCAATAGGTGCTCTTGCTGTTTAAGTCTCCTAGCAGTATTGTAGCAGTTGGACTTGAGAACAGAGAAGATATGTCATTGTTGTTTAATTGTAAGTGCGGTGGTTTATAAGCAGATATGATGATTAATTCGTTACCACTTTCGAGTTTGGTCTTGATGGAGACAGCCTCGATAGATGCGAGATCTGGGAGATCGACTGGATGATGTTGTAACTTATTTTTGATGATTATTGCAACGCTGCCACCTGCGTGGTGAGCTTCTCTATCTTTTCTATATGTATTATACTCCCTTATCCGTAGAGGCTCGCTGTTGATTAAATGGGTTTCGCTAATGCAAGCGATGTCTATGTTGTATCTTGTCAGAAACAGAGTAAATAGATTTTGTTGCCTCTTGATGCCGTTGGCGTTAAAATTTAGAAGCGTTAACTTGTGAAGAATTTTGTTTGAATTACTTGCCATTGCTGAAGTAGCCTGCTATGGCTTTGGAAATGACATCTGTGATGAGTGGTTTAATGGATTCTAAGATCTGATTTAGAATTGTACTGATAAATGAATTGTCAATGTTGTTTGGGTTGGGAGAACTGAAGTTGTTAGTGTTGTAGGAGTTTCTAAGTGAATGTGCATATGAATTGTATTGTGTAGGGGAATTCGGCAATCTCGGAATTTTGGGAGAATTGTTAAGATAATTTTGAGGAGGGATTGGTCGGTTATTGCTTCCAATTTTTATATTTTTGTAGCGAGGGCATTCTTTATAGTTAGCTGAATGAGGCCCGCCGCAGTTAACACACGTGGGTTTTTCTTCGCGTTGCTTCTTGCACTGGTTGTATAGGTGTTCTCCGGCACATTTAACACAGCGGGGTGGCAAACGACAATAATTCTTCGTATGACCGTATCGTTGACACCTAATGCATTGCGGGATCATTTTTGGTCTTCGTCGGGGTTCGACTGATATGATTGAATAAAGCAGCTTGTCTAGTTTGAAAATTCCTTTTCCGGCTTCATTGTTGGTCAGCTGCACTGCACATAAAGGCATTGGAACTTTATCTTTATTAAGAAGGCGAGTGACGGTCTGAACGGGATAAGTTTTGCATAATTCATTGAATATTTCTTGAACAGTGAGAGAAGTGGGCACATTGCGAAAAACGACATTTAAGGTTTCTTCAGCGGGGTTATGATATGTGTGATACGGCGTGTTGTTATCGGTGTAGAATTTTGTTAAGTTGCGATAATCGTCAGCTGATGTAAGGTTGATTTTTAGGCCGTCGGTTTTATGTTAAGTGGTGAATTCCTTAACTGTTAAACTTTTAATGTCATTTACAATTGCTTGATAATTATTTACATCGTGTAAAAATATTGGTGGTATTTTTGTTTCTTGTGACTTTTCGATGTTGTCGTCCGTCAGCTGTTGCTCGGCTTGTTTAGACAAATAGTATCTGTGTTTTGATAACGGAGCTATTTCGCTACATATATACTATTTGTGGTACTCACTGACAGCTGTTAATTTTCTTTTTGTTGACTTGGGCTCCGTAATGTTGGCCATGGATTGATAATAACTCCCAGGTGTGGGAGCGCCGATAAACGTAGATAGCAGTAAAACTGATATTTACAAACACAGTGTCGCTAGAAATCACGGGCGCGTCCGCACTCGGCGTTCGCACTAACTCGACTCATGATTATATCGTAAAACTGTTATTAATTTAATGTGTTAACCGATAAGCATTTTTTTAATATTCTGTCATAACTAATCAGTGAGCGTGATTGTTGTCCACCTTAATAGGTTTCTGGCCTTGTCTAATATGCTTCCCTTTTCGAGGTTTAATTAAGTTACATTCTCCCTGAGCACACGCACCAAGATTGAAAGTTTAGCATGTATGCAACGGTGCTAAATAGCCAAGTTGCAAAAATTCCTAATTTTTTTCGAACAAGTTCGATTTTCGCTCCCTGTTCCTTTGACTGTAAGTCTACCGATACATTTCAAAACGAAAATCTTCAATGCGTATTCCATATACGTATACAGTCATATTTACATATGGAGCGGAGACACTCACAATGACCAAAGGAAACGTATAATAAATATGGCACAAATAATGCAGCGGAAAGTAGAGAATCAATGCTGGAGATCACTCTTCGACAATTCCAAATAAAACTATCAAATACAGAACACGTATATGTGATGCTGTAGCAGCTGTTTTACACCTAATAAGGAGCTTCAAGTTGCATGGCCCACCCTGTGTATGTCATTAGCACATTGTTCAAATTTAGTGTAAATTGAAGGCAAACAAAGTATAAAAATCAAGTTCCTTACTGCGTAATAAAACCGTTGAGTGATCAAATTTCGCAGTTCTCTCCGTACCCATACGCAGCTATCGTATAAATTGCAAAAAACCAAAACGAGCCACGCAACTCCAAAACCAAAAAAGCACGAGATCATATGTCAACAGCCAAGCCTGAAGGATTAAACGGTCCCGTAAAAAGCGAGAGGGGTTTTTGCGCGCCCCAAAACGCGACCCTAAAAATAGGGCCCTCGCCTACCTTGCCGGCGTTTCCGGTTGTCAGGTTGTTCAAACAAAAACTTCCGCAAAAACGCGTGCACTAGCGCATGGGCGTCTGTTGTGCGAGCGCTCGCGACGCCGAGCGTCCAGTGCGTCTCCGATGCCCGAAGAGTGATAACAATCAGCCGCGAACACGGCGCGCTCTCGCTGCAATTAATTTAAGTGCGGAGGGTGCCAAATAAGCTGACGGAAGGGATTTTTGCCTGTTGGGTTTTATGAATGCGATTTGCATATGCTTGCAGTGAGTAGCTTAGACGGTTTAAAGTTTCAAACTTCTGTGCCTCTATTGGGACAGGAAAAACTTGTTGCAACTTCCTTTGGTGATTTAATAAAGTTAACTGCGTGTCGAATGCGTTCTATTGTCAATTTGAATGGGACCCATTTCAAATATATATAACAAAATTCCAATTCAGGAATTCTCCCTTGACAAATTATAAAAATTTGAGAAAAAAAATCAAAAACATTAAATAACAAAGTGAACCATTTTTATAGTATATTACACTTTATTTTACAAGAACAACCTATGTGCCTGTGAATAAAGTAGAAAACATCAAACAACAATGTGATTGATGGATCATGCGCCAGCATATATATTTTTTTATTTAGGAAATTCAACGAAGAAAATTGCTTAGCTTTGAACAAAAATTCGTCCAATAGTGGAAACAGGAACATTGAACCAAGAAATTATTTAATTATTATATAGGAAGTTCGAAAAGTTGCTGTCTAGATTGATACTGACTTAAACCTTCCAGGTCTAAATTAAATTCCATTCAAATTTGAACTTTAAAACTCAACAAAACTACTAAAAGCCTTTAGAAACTATTTACACAAATTGCTTATAAGTAACACAAAATAAACGCAATAAGCGGGCATATTGGTACATTTATCGGTCCTTATTGCTGTATGGTACTGGAAACTTGCATCTGTTTGGTAACTTTCAACCCTATTGTAGTTGATCTGGTTGTTCTCCTATAGACGTTTGGCCTAATTTAAATATTTTGAAGAGAATTTTGACAGCAATTTCAGTTCCATTTTGAAATACAGTAAAGTCATTACCTATATAGTGCCAAAACATTCTGAGCCACTACTTGAACAATTCTCTATTTTCTGTTCAAGTTGTAAAGTGCTAACAGCACCACATAGGCCATGTGGAGATTATAGTCACTGATAATCCGAAGAAAGGCTATAATTGTTCGATGCTCAACTTTATTTTTTACAGTTTAGTCGCTTTTGGGGTTATGATAATTACTGTTGTTTTTTTAATTTACATGTAGCAGCTCTTCGTTGCTCATTTATCCAATCCGAATTACCCCTGCATATGCATTGCGGTTTTGAACTTTACCACTAACATTTGAAATTGGGACCCACATCCTCAATTACTGAGAATCTGACAAGCTTATTGTTTTCAATTTAACATATAGCAGCCCGTCGGTGCTTACTCCTAAATTCGAATCTCCTTTTTTTGTGCCTTTGTCATCTAGGAAATCTTTCGGTTCGTCCCTTCTAACCTTTTTCTATTGTACCACAGCTATACATCTGGTCGTTAGAAAAACTACTGGTAAGTATATTCTGTTGAAGTAACTGACAAAATGCATTCAATTTTTTGACTATTAAAGGACGAGTTAAATCTTTAACTCTTTCCTTTAGGTTTTGTTAAGTTGCATTCTGAACTTTACTTGAAATTGCGACACATACCCTGATTGATCAGGACATTAATAATAGACAATTTCAGGGTAACTTTCATAAGAAACTTACTGATAAATATGACATACGACTGCTTTCGTTGCTTACCCTACGATCCGTGTCACCTATTTTGGTACCTTTGTCATCCAAAACGCTCTTTTGGTACATTTCTTTCATCACTTTTGATTGCATCGTAGCAATATATCTTGAACTGTAGTATATATACCCGTACGTGTATGCTCTTGAAGAAATTATTGTCAAAATACGCTCTATAACCCTGTCTTGCTAAAAGGGGAGTTACATCTTTAAGAATTCCAGGTTTTTGGGTTTTGTGCATTTGCATCGTGAATCGTATCAGTATAAATTTGAAACTGCGACACGTACCCTAATTGGTCAGCAAATTCTACACGTTTTCGGGGTTATGAAAGTTACTGGTAAATGCAACAAGCTTGTTGTTTTCAATTTTATAGTCCGTCACTTCCTACTCTACAATCTCAATTGCCCTTTTTTGTACCTTTGTCAACCAGAACACTGTTCGGTTCATTCCTTTCATTATTTTTGATTGCACCGTCGCAATATATCTGAACCTTTAGTGGATCTACTGGCATGCGTATCCTGTTGAAGAAATTATTGTCAAAATACAATCGATAACCTTGTCGTGCTGAAGGATAAGTTACATGTTTAACAACACGTGATCTTTGAGTTTGGTGCATTTTCATGGTGAATCGCATCAGTATAAATATGGAACTGCAACACATATCATAAATTGATCAAGAAATTTTACAAGGTTTCGGGGTTATAAAATTTACTAGTAAATATAACAATCTTGTTGTCTTTTCATTTTACTGTTTATTGCTTACACAAAAATTTGAATTACCCTTTTTTGTACCTTTATCGTCCAGGACATGTTTCGGTTCATTACCTTCATAATTTTTTATTGCACCGTAGCAATATACCTGGTCCTTTAATAAATCTACTGGTAAATGCAACAAGATTGTTATATTTCAATTTCACAGTCCGTCATTGCCCACTCTACAGTCTAAAATGCCCTTTTTTGTATCTTTGTCAACCATAACACTTTTCGGTTCATTCCTTTCATTATTTTTGATTGGGCCGTGGCAATATATCTGATCCTTCAGTGGATCTACTCGTACGTGTATCCTGTTGAAGAAATTATTGTCAAAATACAATCGATAATCTTGTCGTGCGGCAGGATAAGTTACATGCTTAGCAACTCGCGATCTTTGAGTTTGGTGCATTTGCATGGTGAATTGTATAAGCATAAATTTGGAACTGCAACGCATACCCTAATTTATCAAGAATTTTTACACGTTTCCGAGGTTATAGAGGTTACTGTAAATGTAACTGGCATTTTGTCTTTCCATTTTGCAGTCTTTTGGCTTACCCTACAATCTGAATGGCCTATTTTGTTTTTGTACCTTTGTCGTGTAGAACACTTTTCGGTCCATTCCTTTCTTCATTTTTAATTGCACCGTAGCAATAAATCTGGTTCTTTAGTAGATCTACTGGTAGGTGCATGCTGTTGAAGAAATTACTGCCAAATGTACTCTATAACCTTGTCCTGATAAAGGGGGAGTTATATCTTGAACAACTCTAGATCTATGAATTTTGTGCATTTGCATCGTGAATCGTACCAGTATAAATTTAAAACTGCGAGACATACCCTAATTAATCAGGAAATTTTACACGTTTTCGGGGTTATAAAAGTTACTAGTAAATGTAACAAGCTTGTCACCTTTCCATATTACAGTCCTTCATTGCTTATCCTACAAACTGAATTGCAGTTATTGTGCTTGTGTCATCCAGAGCACTTTTCGTTTCATTCCTTTCATTAATGTTTATTGCAGCATAGCAATATACCTAGTTATTTAGTAGATCTACTTGTAGATGTATACGGTTGAAGAAATTATTGTCAAAATACACTCTATAACCTTGTCCTGCTTAAGCTGGAGTTTCATCTTTAACAACTCGAGTTTTTTGAGCTTTTGTCTATTTGCATCGCGAATCGTATTATAAATTTGGAAGTGAGACACATGCCTTCAGTGATTAGGAAATTTTACATGTTTTTGAAGTTACAAAAGTTGCTAGTAAATGTAACCAGTTTGTCGCCTTTCCATACTACAGTCCTTCATTACTTATCCTACAAACTGAATTGCACTTATAGTGCCTTTGTCATCCAGAGCACTTTTCGTTTCATTCCTTTCATCGATGTTTATTGCAGCGTAGTAATACATCTGGTCATTTAGTAGATCTACTGCTAAGAAGACGTGACATCTTCCATGCATTGGACACTTTTATCGTGTAAGTGAATAGACTCCACCACATTTTTCCCCTGAATACTCTATACAATCTGTTATGTGATGCAATGTAGTGCAATTTGTTAATTGCGCAGATTTGAAATGAGAGAAGCATAAACCTTTATTAATTGAGTGCAGAAGCGCTGTGAGCCGTTTTCTAGTTGCGGGAGACTTCCTTTCGTTCCTTGATTGCGTGAATCCCTTCATGAAATTCGTGCAATTCCTGCTTGGTGATGCTACCGGCTTATATTCGTAACTGCTCGTTATTCAGAGCCCTCAAATTTAAGCAAGCATATGAAAGCCAAAACGAAATTTTAACTCGTTGCACTGCGTCTGTGTGCAGCAGATGCAGAGACAAATATCCATAATATAAGCGTGATTCTGAACCTATACGGATAAACTAAGGTTTTATTCCTCATGTCAAATAACGACTAATAGGCAAAAATAATTGCAATAAAAATTTTTTAGTTTCCTAGATATCCGCGAAATTTATTGGCAAATATATATTGTATTTGCTTTTCAGGTAAGCTACCTTTTTTGTTTGTAATGCGGTACAATTTTACTAAGAAAAGTTCATAATGAAAAATTATGGCCGTATACAAAATTTCAGGAAGTTCTACCTACTTATATCAAACCGTCATCATCTTACACAAAGTGTTTAAAAAATACGTTGGGATATTTTACCCACTTATAGATCTCATCAATCTAAACAAAAAAGTCCTAAAAAACATGGGTCCAAAAACCCTTCATATCCGAAATACAGGGTGTTAAAGTTTTCAAAAAAAAATCCGTTTTTTATGTTTATCTAAAAATGCTTTGGGCGATTTTAATGAAATTTTTATAGGTTGTTTATAAAATTATGAGGTATCTTTTGGACATATTACAGTTTATCCAGTACTTCCACATGCGTGCCATTGGGCATTTCGATTAGGCTTTTTCACAAAAGAAAATATAACGCCTAATAGATTTTTTGCAATTTTCATATATCGTTTTAATAAAGCAACTAAAAATGCAACATTTTGGTCTCCTGAATTTCATTTTTATCTCGCTTCGTTTTCAAGAAAACATAAGACCCATATTTTTGCACGCCTCTGAACCTATTAAGACAAAAACTAAAATGCTCCAATATCTCAAAAACCCATCGGCCGATTTTATTGAATCTTTTAAAGTTAATTGATGCTATTAAGGATAATTTTTGGCGTACTTAGATTTAAATTATTTAATCCAAGGACGGCCGGATTTTTTTTTTTTTTGAATAGGTACTTTAATACTGTATCTCCGCAACGAAGGGTTTCCAGACCCATGTTTATTCAGACTGTTTTGCTTGCACTGATGAGATGTATAAGTGGTTAGAATATCCGAACGTATTTCTTAAACACCCTGTATGTATAAGATGACGTTATGATTTTAGTAGGTAAAACTTCCTGAAATTTTGTATAGGGCCATAACTTTTCATTATGAATCAGTTTTCTTAGTAAAATGTTACCGTATTATAAACAAAAAGGGTACTTTACCTGAAAAGAAAATACAATTTTATTGCAAATAAATTTCGCGGATATCTGGGATAATATAAATCCCTAAGTTTATGCGTATAGGTTGAGAATTACCCTGTATAATCATGGCTTGGTCTATTGATAGTAAGTTCATCAGTAGTCTAACTTTTGCAATTCTATGTTTTTATCTAGCATTTTATTCTCAGCCAAGTGACTTTGCATTACTAACTATTTCTCAACTGAGGAATTTGGGTTCATGTTTCACGCGATTGTGATTGTTTATATAATAACCTTTTTTTTTATTATGTTTATTTGCCAATAAGTTACATGTTATTCATGGCATAGTTGAAAATGGTAATATAATCAATAGCAGTACAATATTTATAATTTATGGGGTAGCTTGTACCCTTACAGTTTATTTAAGATTGTTGGCTTAACTAATCACTGTCTATTTCAGAGTGGTATAAGTCTTGTGGTAGCTTTCGCTTAAGTCTTTGATGGGTATTTAGTCTACCTAGATTATATTGAACTGCTCCACCGCATGTATGTATGTTTTTGTAGAATTTTTTGGCACTCGCACTGATGTAGCTTTGGATTGTTGGTGTGTCAAGTTCGTAATGTAATTGCTCATTTCTAATGAACCAAGGAGCGTTCACTGCAATGCGGAGTATTTTGTTCTGGAGTCTTTGTACTTTTTCTACGTTGGCCTTCGCCGTGTTGCTCCAAATTGGTGATGCATATAATACTAACGGTCTTATAAGTGATTTACACATCATGATGGTGCATTTGGGCTTTAGAGATGACTTCCTGTTAATGAGGGAATACAGTTGCGCCAATCTCGCGTAGCCTTGGTTTAATTTGTGATTAATGTGTAGTTTCCAGGTGAGTCGCGTGTCCAGAAGCAAACCCAGGTACTTGATGGCCGCATCTGCAGGATTCCAAGGGACAATGTAGTTGTTGATTATTACGTTGGGAGGGTTTCTAATTCTTCTGAGGGAGAAAATTTTTGCTTGGCACTTGGTATGATTAATTTGCATATTCCATTTTTTGAACCATGCGCATATTTGGTGTATTGCAATCTGCTGCTTTTCTACAACTTGGGTAAGGCCGAATTGCTGCGTTAGGATTGCAGTGTCATCTGCGAAGGTCGCTAGGGTTGCCTCTATGGTGGGGATGTCTGAAGTAAAAATATTGAATAGCAGGGGTCCCAGTACACTTCCCTGCGGCACTCCTGCTAGAATGGGCTTTGTTTCTGAGATTGAGAAATTTGTACGTACCGCAAAAGTACGGTTTTCTAGGAATGAGAAAACGATGGCTTTTAGATAGTTGGATATTCCCATCTTGATTATCTTGCTTTTTAGGCCTTCGAGCTAGACCTTGTCAAAGGCCTGGGCTACATCAATGAGGACTACTACGGTGTAGCATTTGTTTTCAAAGCCCTTTTCAATTTCTTCGGAAATCCGTTGGAGTTGATGCTGTGTTGAGTACGATTTTCTGAATCCGAATTGAAATGGAGGTAAGATGTTGAGTGGCGTTATTTCGTTCATTAGTCGAGAGTGGATGATCTTCTCCAGAACTTTTGAGAGTGAGGTTAGCAGACTTATTGGTCTGTAGCTATTAAGCATCTTTTTGTATTGGCCTGGTTTGGGAAATACCAATATGTGAGCATGCCTCCATGTTTTTGGGAAGTATCCTTGCCTAAGACATGCGTTGAATGTGGTTGCTAGGTAGCTTAAGGTTTTATTGGTGAGCTGTGCTAGTATGGAGTTGGTTATGAGATCATGCCCAGGGGCTTTTCTCTTTGGGAGTCTGTCAATTATTGCTTTAATTTCTTGGGGTGAGGAGGGAATTATCGGTTCTGTTATGATTGGGAGATTGGTTTCTACGTGATTGATTGTATGTGCTAGGTGACTTGGGGCACAAGCTGTTATTGGAGTGAATACCTTTTCATAGTGGGTAGCAAAGGCTTCTGACTTTTCCTCGTCTGTGACAAGTATTGCATTATCCACTCTTAGATTTGGGATATCCTCTCGTTGCTTTAATATGCGTTTGGTAGCTCTCCACATTCCAATGTCGCCTGGTTGAAGATCTTCAATATATTTTTGATATGAGTTAATTCTCAGCTCATCCAGATTGCGTTTTAATCTGTGTGTTAATCTGTTCAGTAGTTGTTTAGTTTTCGGGTTCCTGGTTCTCTGCCATTCGCGTCTGGCTTGGCTTTTCCTTTTAATCAGTGCTGTGATTTCATTTTGGCAAATAATAGTGGTTCGGTTTTTTGTTATTTTTGGGCGCTAGTGTTGTCTTATACACGCTGCCGGTTATTGTTGTTGTCAGTTTGGATATAGCCATGTCTATGTCTTTGTTGTTGTTAATTCTGGCTGGGCATTTCAGCTGTTCATCTAGATTGTCTTGGAATTGCTCCCAGTTAATTTTCCCGTTTATAAGCCTTGGTGCTGGCTGCGCCACCAGTGGCGTGCTGAAAAACGTTATTATCACTGGTAGGTGGTCTGAATCTAATTCCTCTACAACGTTTTGAAGTATTGGCTTGTTAAAATTCTTTAGTAATACTATGTCTAGTTTGTCTGGCTGGTGATCGCGACGATAAGGGTAGTATGTGTATTTTTGGGGGGCTAATATTTGAAAGGGGTATTTTGCCGCATAACTTTCCATCTTGATTCCCTCTGGGTTATTTGCTCGGCATCCCCATAATTGATTTTTGGAGTTGAAGTCCCCGATCATTAAGAGTGGTTCAGTTGTGTTAAAGGTAGATTTTAAGTCCTCCTCCACTAACTTCTTGTTCGGTTATCTGTAGGTACTAATCAATGTAAGATTTTGACCATTCAGCTTTATTTTAATTCCTACTGTTTCTAGAGTTAGCTTGTCAATGTCGGAAATAGGGTTGTGGATAATTTTATTTTTAATGAGTATAGCCACTCCGCCAGCAGCTGTTCGGGCGTTTCTGTCTTTCCTGTGCACTCGATATCCTGGAATTTTAAACGTGTCTACTTCAGCCAGGTGGGTTTCGGTGATGCACGCGATGTCTATATTATGCTTGGCGAGAAATGCAATAAGAGTTGACCTTTGAGTTAGTACGCCATTGGAGTTCCAGTTAAGGATTGATAGTTTTTCAATGATTTTCTGAGATTTAGGGACCATTGAGGAGTAAAGGAAGAACTGTGCTAGTGATAAAGTTTTTAATTATGGGTAAGTAAGGGGTTAGGAGATCGATGAGGATTTTGGCTATGTTATTTGCATTGAGTGATGTCGTCAAATTAGCTGGTTGGTTTGGGTTGCTAGGGTTGGGGGTGGTTATTGGAGAATTTTGTACTTGGTCTGCATATGAGCGGTTTGGGTTGACGAAATAGTTCCTGTTATATCTTGTGTTTGATTGGTTGCTGGTACTGCTATTTTTTAATCGTTTTTGCACTAACTCGACGTGGTGGCTGCAGCCGCGATAGCTTGCGGGATGTGGGCCTCCGCAGTTGGCGCATTTGGGAGATTCTTCTGATTTTTTTTTAAATTGTTGGTGTTGGTGGCTACCACCGCATTTAACGCAGCGCGGATCTAGTGAACAATAGTTTTTGGTGTGGCCGTAGCCCTGGCAGCGATGACACTCTGGGATATTTGATGGCCTTCTTCGCAGTTCTACTGTGACTATTAAGTGGTACATCGTTTTTAAGGCAAAGATCTTTTTAGCGTTTTCATTATCATTTAGGTCGACTGCACAAACTGGCAATGGTTGTTTGTTTTTTGTTAGTAGTCGTGTAACTTTAATAATTGGTACGGTCTTGCTAAGTTCAATAAAGATCTCTTGTTCGGTTAGGGATAGTGGTACGTTTTTAATAACGACATTGAGGGGTTTGTTGATTGGATTTTGGAAGGTATGAAATTTGATGTTGTTATCTTTGAAGTGTTTTGTTAAGGTTCTGTAGTCATCCTCATTGATTAGATTGATTCTTAAGGTGTTTGTGTTACAGAAGGTTGTAAATTCGCCTTTTGCTAGTTTTTCAATATCTGCGGTCAGTTCTGCGTGATTTATGGCGTTGTGAAGGTAGATAGGCGGTATTTTGGGTTTGGTTATCTGTGTTTCTATTTTGTCGCATGCATTAATGTGTTGTCTTTGGTTATCATTGGGGTTATCGTTTGGGCCTGCTTCATGATTAGTTAGTACATCGTATTTATTGTGTGTTGGAATGTTAGGGGTCCACGCGTAGCGTTTTTGTACCTCATTAAGTGGCGGTGTTAACAAATCCGATTTTCGCTTGTTTTGCGTTTGAATTTCCATTGCGTTTTCATTGTTAATATTTCAGTTATTTTGTTAATAGTAAAAATAACTTACGTTTTGCGTTGGTTTAAGTTACTGCTTTTAACAGCAGCTTCGTTAAATTAATTTTTAGTTAATTTAAGCACTTTGATCTTTCACTAACTAACGACAGCGATGAGGCACGTCTTAACTGTTTGAAAGCCAAGTAACAACTTTTATATAATAATCTATTTCTACCACACCCATATTAATGATATTATTTGTCCATTTTGTCTGCACTTATTTGATGGTGCTATATTCAACAGAATTCTCCAGTACAGTACCGAAAGCGGAATATTACAATCATCGTCGGAGTCGTCAATATCACTATCTTTACGACCTCGGTTATTAAGGGTGCTTGATTCTAAATTATCGCCATCGCTATCCTCTTCGCCAGTTTCAAAATAATTCCTTTCGGAGATTATACCGGGTGACTATAAATGATTGTGATTTCTTAGGTTGGCACTATTTATGTTGGTGGCACTGTAAGTCTATGTCAAATTCAATGTTCGCAGGTTAAATTTTGCGCCATTCTGTGTCAAAACTGACGCAAAACCTAACCTGATAACCTCGAATTTGACATAGACTTACAGTGCCACCAACATAAACAGTGCCAACCTAAGAAAGAAAATCACAATCATTTATAGTCCACCCGGTACTAAAGTCAATTTGATTGTATGACGTCATCGCAGTAATGTTCACAGGTTTTGCGTTCCGGTTGTTTATAGTAATTTGAAAAATTATTCTTAAAAAAAATTATCATTTTAAGACGGCTTATAAAGCCACTATGCTCAAACAAGTACGGCATAGACAAATAACATTTAATCTGTCAACAGCTATTATCTATTTTTTACATACTTTTGCTGTTGGTGCAGTGTTTAAACACATAAATAACTCAGAACTTCATTAAAAGAAAATAATAACTGCAAAGCACAGCAATGCACCCAATCTAAACATCAGTAATAAGCAAGACAATAACCCGTACATTTAGTTTGAAAACATATCTCTAGATGTCATTAGTAGCCACAATTTGAAAGGTGTACCCAAACGAGTATAGCGCGACCAAATGGGTGACGTAAAAGGTTGATCTAACGAAACAACAATTTTTAAATGACTGAAAAGAGCTTCTTTGTAGCAAGGAAATTGTGTGTCTAGTTAATTTTAATCTGTAAAAGATTGTTGTCTAAAAATGAGAGAAACTGCAATATCGAAAATGAATCATCTACTTAAGGTAATAATACATTGGGTAGCCAGCCCTTAAAGACGCTACATTCAAATAAGACGCTTAGTGCGCTTTATGATTTTTATAAATTATTTGCCTATTTGGTTACAGCGAGCACAGTATACATGAAACTTGTATTCGGTTTGAAAGTAATTTCCAAGAATATGCATAAGGAAAGCTAAACACATATATAGAATAGGATTGAAGCTTAAAACAAAAGGTCGTTGCTAAACACAACAGTGTTAAAGAAAAATGGACTATCTACGTGCGACAGCTCGGGGCTACTCGCATTTATATATACACAGTAGCAGAATAATTACATCTGTCATACAAATACATGCAGACAGCATTAAATCTTAAACATTAAACGCCGAGATAGATGTCTTTAACAACTCGAACATTAGCGTGCTTGAAAGGTCGTTGTTAGATTGCGTGCATCAAAACTCGTATTATCAATTCGAGTACTCTTTGTATATCTGAATGGCGCATCTTTTTTGCACTCTCGAAAGCTTTACAGCGGGAAACAACTGCTTATCGCTTAAACTGCAAGCATTTCCGCCATAATTTACTTAATAATACTCGGGCCTGAGAGCTATAACGTCGCGTATCAAGCTCGCCATGCATTACGTTATCATTTGAATGATTCTTATGTAAATGTTACATAGAGGCAGCGGGAAAGCTCCACGCTGGCTCTTGATTGCTCCGGCGCCGCTCGGTGGCTATTGTCGAGGCGTCAACAATGAACGCCACAAAACTACATGACTGCTTCGTAAGTTTGTACTTAGTCTGTTCAAGACTAAGCTCGCCGTTTGCTTGACACGCAAACGCATCTTGCCGCAAGCAAATCGTTATGCTTCAAAATTTAAATACTGTAAGGCTTCTACCGCATCTAATTTAACTCGCCGCAGCCACAATGCACTAATAGTTGTTTACACATCTGTAGCTTTTGACAATACCTTCAAGCGGCTGCTGCTTAAGTTGACATTTAGCGCGAATTTACATTTAACTATTCCGAGTTACAATGTCTAAAGCCAAAGCATCAAAATAAAGTTATTATATGTGTAAATATTAAAATAAAGATCATAGGTAAGGCGACCAGATGCCGTTTCATTGTACAGTAGACTGAACTTTTAATGGAGTTAAAATGTTAACTAGAAATAGTATCGAAAAATAATCACTAGAAATAGTTCAATCATCAGCTAGTACAGCTGCTGTGTCGAGTAATAGATACTTGCAATTTCTGCTTTAATGGAAATGGGAATGTTGTTTTCTATTTATCTTCCGTCTGAATACTTAGTTATGAAACCCTTGCGATATTCATTGAACAGCAGTCATCTAAACGTTAGCAAATTACATATAAATCAGACAACAAAGTTAAATATAGTTTTTTTTCTACTGCATTTAGTTATAAATTTCCAGTTTACTGCTAAGAACCCTTAACGTTATTCAATGTAAGTAATGTATACAATATCAAAACTTACCGCTTTATATCCTGCTAGCTACTCGACAAAGCGTTTATAATATGGAAATCTTACCATCTGATCTTATCAGTGCTTGGAAAACCTGCAGCTTCTTTTTTGCGATTAATTAGTAAAAAAATTATATTTATCCAAGCTGCGCATTAAATAGCATATCGTAGCTTGTCATAGATAGTTACTGGAGGTTTAGTCATAATTTCCATAAATGGAAAAGATGTATAAATTTAATTTTTGAACAATATTTACTTCAAACACTTGGGTGAGCTAACTACAGCTTCAGCGATGAATTATACATTCATTACGCATTATACGATGTATTCAGTTGTGAGTTCAACCTTATTCACAGCAACGGGAGCAGAAATTCTAACTAATTACGCAATACCAAAATCATTTGCTACTGGTGAAATATCTGCCAGACAAGGCGTTCAAAATTGGAACCAGTTACAATAGCAAGTTGTTACGTGCAGAATGCGCCGCCTGCCATAATTTTGAATTTGAACGCTATTTTCCCGCGCGTTGCGCATTGGCGTTCGGCCGTGTCTTCTGGCGATAGCTTTTATCTGGAAAAACCATTAGCAGGCCGAGACTCGCTACGCGTCTTCTTCGCCAGCTTTCGAAGCGAGCAGTTCTTTAGTGCTATTCACTAGTTCGGGGATGCTTATTTAGGGCTATTTGGTCGAGTTGGAGACGTGAACTTAGGAATGCCCTCACGTTTTCGTGGATGAAGCCCCCCGAACGCAATTAAGGACTTTGGTTTTCTTCGCTAAGGCGGATCTATTTGGTGTTAGCATATTTCGAGCTGTTCCTTTTCTGCGCCCAAAAACCATCTGGGGTGAGTAGCTATTTCACGCTGAGAGGCCTGGCCGTGCGTGTTCTATTAGAGCCCTGTTTTCCCTCTTACAGCAAGACGTACTAGGCAACATTTCGCCTTCGAGCCGTGTTTGCCACAATTTGCGTTTTCGCTCTGGAGTCGCTGGACCTGCCGGGCCACGTGCCGCAACGTTCCGCGAGGCGATTTGTCGAGCCTTCACGGGCCCGCTTCTCCTTGTCGCCGGCGCACAATTAGGGCACAAGAGGGTACCGTAATTAGTCCCGAGGTTTGGCCTTTCGACCTGTGGGAGCGGCGTTGTTATTGCCGGCCCCCTAGGCCACCGACGACCGCAAAACGTTCTTGGCCGACGCCGAACCACTAACGCAACGACGCCCAGATCCAGAGCTTTACGTCTGTCGCAGCGAGCCGCTGACGAAGTGGCCCATTTTTAACTTGTTGTAACGTATATGTTTGTCCAAACTGTAAGTACATTTAGTGCATGTGTTACTTAATTAAGGCGGCTCTCATCCTTCATTTCATGCTAGAATTAAGATTGTCAATGTAAAAATGTTATAGCTTATTTTTGCATGAAATTAAACTATTTTAAATTATCTGCATATGATTTGTGTTAGCTACGGTCCGGTTGTTTTATCGGAGCCATCTTACAGGGAGTATTATATGCTAGGTACCGAGTTTACAATTTCTCCACAGTTCACCGGGGTTCAATTGTCGTACCTTCAAAAAATTGTTGGCGCTGGGCATTTTGTTTACTTCATTAACTCTACCGACATCAATCCCGCCCCCTACTACCGATTGAGCCGACGGCCGGCAAATTGCACCCAAGTGTACCTTTTGTATTGTTTGATGCTGCTTGGAAAGATTGCCCAGAATCTTACATCATAAAGGCCTAACAAGAAGGATTTGGCGCCGAACGTGAGGCCTGTTTTTGTTAAGTGCGCTTTGGCGTTTCCAAATTTTGCCATTTAATGTGATAACCGTAGCTAGCGAACCATTTCTTTTGCATTCGAATTGTTAGGATGTTTTGCGCCGATTTAAATATTTAGTGATAATATTGCATGCGTTGTACTAACAGTATTTTAAGCTATATTTATTCCATTAGTTATTAAGATTTGTGCATGAACCTAACCCATTATTTTAAATATTGCAAATTTATGTAATTGTGCTCTGGTTCGGAGGTTATTGCTATTGGACCGCGTTCAATTTTTTTTTGCTTCTGGAGTATTTGATAAGTGCCTGGAGAACTTCTTGCGATTGTACGCTGGTAGCCCGCGTTTTGTTTTTCTAAATTTAGTAGTAAGACATTCTTTGATCGTGATTAGTTATCAAAGTTTGCACGTTGCGTCCCTCGTGTGCCTTCGCGTCGCGCGCTTTTATTATTTATTATCTGTCAATTTTCTACTGGGTTTTCTTGTCATAATCATTCAGTATGGATATCGATCGGCTTCTTGTAGAGGAGTTAGATTACGAACTGCGAATTAGGGGTGTCTGTTGTGACGGTAATTCTGGGGATAAGCGTAAGCTCTTGCGTGCACGGATTAGACTAGAGGAATCTGGGAACGCATCTTTTCCCGGAATTGAATTGAATATTGAGGAGGAACTAGATATTTGTTTCCGGAAACTGGGAATTTTAGTGGAGGAAATTTCGGCCCTGGGGCATCTTGTTCGTAATAGCAACGATTATAAGCGCCTTCAGACTAGGTTGTTGCATGTGTCGAATCGTCTGGAACGCTTGAACCCTACGGGATCTTTGTGCGATAGGAGGAATGAGTTGTATAATCGCTGCTTAACAGCTATGGATGATCTGGAAGTGAAATTAGCGTCGGTTAGCGAAACTATAGCACCTTCGGTTTCACGCGTGGCTAACTTATTAAATTTTGATGACAATTCTTCGCAGGTCGATGAGCAAAGTCTCGATGATGCGCACGATCATCCTCAGAGTCAATCTAGAGCTCCTGTCGAGTTCCCTTCGCAAGTCCGATTTAGTTTGCCTGGCATTAGTAACCCTCGTTCATTCCAATCGCCTTTGGGCCTAAATAGCACCCAAGCGTTTGAACCCGCGTCTCGCTGTAACAATTACTTACCGATTAATAAATGGAACCTTAGTTTTGATGGCCATTCGGGGTTGTCTAGTTTTCTGGAAAGAATAGAGGAATTACGTATCGCACGTGGTGTTTCGAAAGAGCAACTCTTCCGGTCAGCTGTCGAATTCTTTACTGATCACGCATTAATTTGGTACCGTTCGATTAGGGATACAGTATGTGATTGGGATGCTTTAGTTAGGGCATTGCGTGCCGCCTTTCTCCCTTGCGATTATGAGTCCGGGTTATGGGATGAGATTCGGAATCGCACTCAAGGTGCTGACGAGCCGGTCACTGTCTTCGTGGCTGTCATGGAAAATTTATTCCGCCGTTTACCTTCGGTGCCCTCGACGTATACGCGACTTAGCTTGATCCGACGAAACTTATTGCCGCATTTCCAAACACATTTGGCCCTGGAGACTATACATACTATCGCAAATTTGATCCAGACTTGTAAGGCAATTGAAGATGCACACGTACGTGCTCAAGGGTTTCGTGGACCCCCAACTAACGTTAGTCGCATGTTAGAGCCTGACCTCGCGTATCAAAGGCCTAGAGCCCATCCTAGGGTTCATACGATCGCCGTTTCGCCCAATGATAATTGCGCTCCCTCTAGAGATTCTTTCGCAAAATTGAATAATCCTGTCGGTGCTTCTCCACCGCGTTGTTGGAATTGCAATCAACTTAATCATCGTTCTATCGATTGTCCCTCGCCGAGGAGACGTCATTGTTTTCGCTGCGGGAAACCCGACGTTACGATTAGGACGTGCCCTTCGTGTTCGGGAAACGGAATTCAGCGCCGTTAGGAGACCGACTAGCGTGCGTTAGACAAAATCCTCAGGTCACTAGTTTTGTTATGGAGGCCTCCTGTTCAAAAGCGGTTCTAGATTTTATTTTGAGTCATGCTGGCCCTGATGAGCGACCCTATCTCCAGATCTCTATTTTTGGAAATAAGCTTCTTGGATTATTGGATTCTGGCGCTTCACGCACGATCCTAGGTAGAGAAGGTTGGGAATTGGTAAAAGGCCATTGTCGACTTGAGTCAAGTCAAGCCCCCGTGTGTCGTATCGCTAATGGCATGGAATGTCGAAGCTTAGGGACTGTCACGGCCCCGATAACTCTTCGCGACAAAGTTTGCTTTATGGACGTAATAGTTGTGCCTTCTATACCACATGCTTTAATTTTGGGTACTGATTTTTGGCGTCGCATGGGTATCGTGCCGGACCTTCGAAGTAATGAATGGACGTTTTCTAAGGATGACTTAGTTCCTGTCGTGAACGCTATCCAGGCCGTCGAACATTTGACGCAGTCTCAGCGCGAGCAACTTGACGTATTCGTTAAGAACATTTTTGAGCAGATGGGTGATAAACTCGGTTGTACGCATTTAGTTGAGCATGAAATTAAGACGACTTCGCCCCCTATTAAACAGCGATACTATCCTATTTCCCCTGCTCTTCAGAAACAGGTGGATCTGGAGTTGGAAAAGATGTTGGAAGAGGGAATTGTGGAACCGTCCACTTCCGCTTGGTCATCACCTATTGTTATGATCAGGAAAAAGGATGATAGCTATCGTTTTTGTGTTGATTTTCGCCGTCTCAATAAAGTTAGTCAGCCTGATGCTTATCCTATTCCGTATGTCTCGAGTACACTGGATAAACTTCGTGATGCGCACTACCTCACCACTCTCGATATTAAATCGGCGTATTGGCAAATTCCTGTTGCAGCCTCCTCGAGGCCTTTAACTGCGTTTACTGTCCCCAATCGCGGGTTGTATCAGTTTTGTCGCCTACCGTTCGGTTTGCATACGGCCGCGGCCACTTGGCAGCGGTTAATCGACCGTGTAGTTGGCGCCGATTTAGAACCCTATGTGTTTACATACCTTGACGATATTGTGATCTGTACGCCCACCTTCGATAAGCACCTGTCAGTTCTTCGGGAGGTTGTATCTCGTTTGTTGTCTGCTGGCCTTACCCTAAGTAAGGACAAATGCCACTTTTGTAAGCCCGAGCTTAAGTATCTTGGTTATTTGGTGAATTCGAAGGGTTTGTTGGTCGACCCGGAAAAAGTGGAGGCGATCACGCGTATTCCTACTCCTGGTTCGGTTTCCGAGGTACGCCGTGTTATCGGTATGGCGTCATGGTACCGACGCTTCGTGCCAAACTTCTCGTCACTTATAGGCCCGCTGACGACTCTTCTTCGGAAGAACGCTAAGTTCGTATGGAATGAGCGTTGTGAACATGCTTTCCGCACAATCAAGGAACACTTGATTTCGGCCCCGATTTTGGCATGCCCGGATTTCTCCGTGCCCTTTGTAATACAAACTGATGCCTCGGGTTATGGCATCGGCGCGGTCCTTACCCAACAACAGGCCGATGGTGAAAAGGTCATTTGTTACATTAGCCGTTCGCTGACTAAGAATGAACGCAACTTTAGCACGACTGAGCGTGAATGTTTGGCTGTCCTTTTCGCGATAGAGAAACTTAGACCGTATGTTGAGGGAACAAAATTTACCGTGGTGACAGACCATTATAGCCTGAAGTGGCTTAACGATATTAAGGACCCGGTTGGTCGCATTGCGCGTTGGGCTGTCCGTCTGCAGCAGTATGACTTCAACATTGTCCATCGTAAAGGCAAAGAGCATGTTGTGCCGGATACCCTATCTCGTGCTGTTCCGGTTATTGATACAGTTAATGTTCCACCCGAACCTATTCGCGACCCGTGGTATAGGCGTATGTGTCATCAGATTGGAACTAACCCTCGAAAATTCCCTCAGTGGCGACTTAATAACGGTCAGCTGTTTAAGTATGATCGGTCTAACTACCCTGATCTAGCGGATGATGAGGAAGACCATTGGAAGCTCGTGGTCCCTAAACCCCGGCGCCGCGAAGTTATTAGGCAGAATCACGACGACCCCACCGCTGGTCACACTGGCGTAAATAAAACTTTCCATCGTATCGCGCATAAGTACTATTGGCCGAGATTACGATACGACGTAGCCGCGTATGTCCGCCGTTGCGAAACGTGTCAGCGCATTAAACCCGAACAAAGAGCCCCTGCTGGTTTTATGGGAGGTCATTCCCTTATCTCGAAGCCTTGGGAAGTCATTTGTGGTGACATTGTGGGCCCGTTGCCTCGATCATCGCGAGGATATGCGTATATTCTGGTTGTGGCCGATTGCTTTAGTAAATTCGCACTCACGTTCCCCTTGCGCTCCGCGTCTGCTAATTTGGTCTCCCGTCATTTTGAGGAAGATGTTTTCCTGATGTTTGGCGCTCCAAAGCGCATTGTGTGTGATAATGGCGTCCAATTTCGTAGCCGCGAATTTCAGTCCCTAGCGAACCGATATGGGTGTAAGATTTCGTTTACGGCCAATTACCACCCTCAAGCCAACCCCACCGAACGTATAAATCGAGTGTTGAAGACCATGTTGACCGCGTATGTCGCCGATCATCATCAAGATTGGGACAGATATCTCTCTCATGTCGCTTGCGCGATTCGCACTTCGGTTCATGAAGTTACGGGGAAGACCCCGTACTTTATTAATTTTGGTAGAGAGATCTCGCTTAAACACGAACCTCCCCCGGACAACGTGAACCCTGAGCTCCAATTCGATCGTAGTAAAGACTTGAATGCCCGTGCCTCGCTCATCAATAAACTTTATGTAGAGGTAAAACGTCGGCTAGGTAAAGCGTATGAGAAATCTAAAGCGCGTTACGATCTTCGCCGCCGTCCCCTAGAGTATGTTCCTGGACAAGCCGTGTTGCGTAGGAACTACGTGTTGTCGGATGCCGCACGCCAATTCACGGCCAAGCTCGCCGCGAAGTTTGTGGGCCCGTTCATTATTAATCGGAAATTCTCTCGGTGGGTGTATGAGCTTAAAGATCCGGATGGGAATGTGATGAAGGGTACTTGGCACGCCAAAGATTTGAAGCCTTATGACGACTCGGCTATGGACTAGTGTCCCTTTCGTATAGAGTCTAGGGTGGTTGGTTGGGCATTTGTAGGGTAGGTCACTATTTTGGGGAGCGTATTCAACTTGCTTTCCCGTCTTCAAGGCATCTTCGGGTAGGTCACCTTTAGGAATTTTGGCATCGTGTTTTCCCTCCGGTGAGGTTTACTATTTGGCCACTTTCGGGTGGGCCTCTTTAGGGTATGGCCCTATCGTTTTTTTTTTTATTGCGAATGTTACTTCGGCTAGTGCCGATTTTGCCTTCTGGAAGAACGATTGGTAGAGATCCGCTATCGCGGTCTGATATGTCCTCGTGTTGTATAATGTTGTATTGGAGCCGGTTAGTCCTTCATCCTTCGCCTTCTGGTCTTATGAGCTATATCTGGCTTCTCGCCTTTCTCGTCTGGTGTGAATGTATTCTCTGTTGTAAATGGATCATCTGGTGCGAGTGCGATGAAACCTGACTATACTTATAATTTACTTCTCTTTGAACTGGTGTGATTGTGGTCTTTGGTGCTGAATGGATCTTGGGTGTGAGTGGGATTAAGACTTGTAGAGATTTCCTCCAGGCCGTTCGGGGCGCTGCAGGGTCTCTCGGTCAGTATGTGTGTCGAATGGCGTGTATGTTGGCTCTGCCTATCACTTCTCTGGTTTCTGTGGCCCTCTTTTCCCGGGGTTACCTTCTCCCCTTTAGCGTCAAAAGAAGAACCCTAACCGTCTTCGCTGCTTAGTGTTGTCCCATTTCGGTCTCACAGTACCTCAACTGTGGAGGTCTTGCTTCCGCCTCGGGGTTTTGTTTTGTAGGAAGTTGTCAGGGGGGGTACTTGGGAGGATATGGGGTGATGTTGAGGGGTTCTTGGGGTTGGAGCTTCCTCGCGATGGGTCGTTACGGGACTGCTCACCGGCGCAGCATTTTCACCCAGCAGCGACGAGCCGTCTCGATCCCTGTCGTGGAGTTGATCTGGCCACGGGTGCCTCTTAGGGTCACTACCGCCTTCTCAAGTAGTTGCCTTATCGTGGGGTGGGTTTGGGTTTTCAAGTGTGTGTGTTCGTAAGCGTATTAGCGGGGTGATGCCCTTTCTGGTTTTTTTTTTCTTTTTTTGTCTGACCAAGCTGTCTGGCGTAGATTTCTTCGTGTAGAAAAAAATTTCTGCGAAATTTTTCTGTTCTGGTAAGGGGGGAGTTGTTACGTGCAGAATGCGCCGCCTGCCATAATTTTGAATTTGAACGCTATTTTCCCGCGCGTTGCGCATTGGCGTTCGGCCGTGTCTTCTGGCGATAGCTTTTATCTGGAAAAACCATTAGCAGGCCGAGACTCGCTACGCGTCTTCTTCGCCAGCTTTCGAAGCGAGCAGTTCTTTAGTGCTATTCACTAGTTCGGGGATGCTTATTTAGGGCTATTTGGTCGAGTTGGAGACGTGAACTTAGGAATGCCCTCACGTTTTCGTGGATGAAGCCCCCCGAACGCAATTAAGGACTTTGGTTTCCTTCGCTAAGGCGGATCTATTTGGTGTTAGCATATTTCGAGCTGTTCCTTTTCTGCGCCCAAAAACCATCTGGGGTGAGTAGCTATTTCACGCTGAGAGGCCTGGCCGTGCGTGTTCTATTAGAGCCCTGTTTTCCCTCTTACAGCAAGACGTACTAGGCAACATTTCGCCTTCGAGCCGTGTTTGCCGCAATTTGCGTTTTCGCTCTGGAGTCGCTGGACCTGCCGGGCCACGTGCCGCAACGTTCCGCGAGGCGATTTGTCGAGCCTTCACGGGCCCGCTTCTCCTTGTCGCCGGCGCACAATTAGGGCACAAGAGGGTACCGTAATTAGTCCCGAGGTTTGGCCTTTCGACCTGTGGGAGCGGCGTTGTTATTGCCGGCCCCCTAGGCCACCGACGACCGCAAAACGTTCTTGGCCGACGCCGAACCACTAACGCAACGACGCCCAGATCCAGAGCTTTACGTCTGTCGCAGCGAGCCGCTGACGAAGTGGCCCATTTTTAACTTGTTGTAACGTATATGTTTGTCCAAACTGTAAGTACATTTAGTGCATGTGTTACTTAATTAAGGCGGCTCTCATCCTTCATTTCATGCTAGAATTAAGATTGTCAATGTAAAAGTGTTATAGCTTATTTTTGCATGAAATTAAACTATTTTAAATTATCTGCATATGATTTGTGTTAGCTACGGTCCGGTTGTTTTATCGGAGCCATCTTACAGGGAGTATTATATGCTAGGTACCGAGTTTACAATTTCTCCACAGTTCACCGGGGTGCAATTGTCGTACCTTCAAAAAATTGTTGGCGCTGGGCATTTTGTTTACTTCATTAACTCTACCGACATCAATCCCGCCCCCTACTACCGATTGAGCCGGCGGCCGGCAAATTGCACCCAAGTGTACCTTTTGTATTGTTTGATGCTGCTTGGAAAGATTGCCCAGAATCTTACATCATAAAGGCCTAACAACATCGATTAGGAAGCACTTCCAAAAACGGGGCGTTAGAAAAACACCTCTAAGGCAGAGGTCCTCAACATCAAATACGAATGGAATTCTGGATTGGGAGCGCCTTAAACTTTAAAATGCCAGAATGAAATTTGTTCTACGATCCCATGTAAACGAATTCTGATTTTATTACTTGCAGCTTTTTTAATTTGAAATGTTGTACACCTCAAACTACAGTTTTGTAAATTGCTAGCGGATTTTTAGAAAATAAGCCATTCAGCTGTACATTTATTTTTATATTATTAAGTATTATACGAAATAAGAACAATATATTTCTTTATTACAAAGTGTTTGCGTTTTATTTTCGTCCGTTTGCATTTATACTGGGATTTTAAAAACTAAAATACAGTTTTGATCGATATAATGACACAATTTCAGCCGCTTACTTATAAAATAAAAGCCAAACATGTCAATCTCGGTATTACAAATTAAAAAGACCGTCGTGCCATCAAACCTGCACCGATTTGTTGAATAACAAGGTGCAGTTTTCTTATAAAAATCCAGGTTTTGTGTAGCGTCGTGTTCGGGCCGCCATTTTAAACAAATAAAAGCTTCGATTCGTTCTAGAATTATTCCGTTATTCGATGGGCAATATTTTAAAAATTCCACTCATCGCTGTTCGTCACAACATGCTTTTTCCAGGAAATGTGATTTTAAACGGGAGAAAACGGACATGATGCAGACTGTTTTCTAAACGTACAAGAGAGCCTTTTTACAGCAACAGCGGTCAAAAATAAAAACATTTGAATAATTCAGCTCATGTAGAACAGATATTAACAAACGACGAGTTACCAAGCCTAAGTAATGGGTGTTTGACTTTATATTTATTCTTTTTATTTTATAACTTTTCTGTGATGTGCCAATCATTTTTAATACCTTTCGCTAAATTGCTCTAAGCTGGAAATATTGTGCAATAGGTTTAAAAGGACAAGCATTCGGACATATACGACATGACTCGGATATCTTCGGACTCATACCTTTGAAAAGTAGTTGAAAATGCTGTAGTTAAAGCAACTCAACCCGACTTTCGTACCTATATGAGCAACAAAGACGCTTCGTTGGGACATACTTTTATAAAATTTGGTAGTACGAAATAGAAGAAATTATAACTATACGTTCAACTTGTGGATTCCGACAGTTGCCCCTTACAACAAATATGAATACCGACGACGAATTTTTATTTAAGTTTGTTGCGTAATAGTTCCATGAATTATTATCCGCCGCTTTTTAAAACTGAAAAAGCATTACGTCATACAAAATTTGTATGATAAACCTATGGGACTGAATTATGTCTATGCCTGCGTTCTCCGTGACGAATTGCAGCACAGAAGCCGGAGGCCAAACTTTCACTGACGGTTTGTAATACCGGGACAAATGATAAAAATATACGCCTAATTGTAATTTCTTCAGACAAAGTTTAAATTGATATTATAATGAACTTTGAGAATAAATTTAAACATACACATAGACCAGCAACTCATCGAGAAAAAAGTTTGTTTGAATTTTATAGAGGATCGAACAGTTGCAGACCAAATCTCTTGTCCGCGATACGACAGGCAACGACATGTTTGGCCAATTGATAAAAATAACATAATTAATTCCAGCAAAACCACTTATGGAATCAGTTTTTTTAAATTGTTTCAACCTTTTAAAGCTATAGACGATGTAATTCCATTCTTATAAATTATATTTTTCAAAAAATATTTAGTTTTAAAGTCTGGCAGTATGACGTCAGAACAGTGAAATGGGTTTCCGATAGCCACATTAAAATTTGCAGCGCCGCCGTGTTGTCGAGACATTCGCGGTTGCAGCTAATTTTGCGAACACGAATGTAGAGCGTTCAAATCCAGGTCGTCCAGATATTTTTTTAAATTAAACATCCATTCTGTAAATGCAAGAGAGAGACAAGGAGTACAAGGGAGGGCGATTTACCAGTTTGAAATTCAAATATTTGCGCGAAAATTGAAATTAAAAGGGCAGCCGCGAGAAGTGCGCACGCAGAAAACAAAGGTGGCCGACACCCGAAAAGTTTAAATTCAAAAAATTGAACGTCGCGCGAAAAGTGAAAATGGCCGCCGCGTAATTCCAGAAGCAAATTAAAAATGGCCGCCGCGTAATTTAATCAGTAGCACATATCAAAATTAAATATCAAACTTCATATATGATTAATTAGATCAAAACGCGAAAATTAATTAGATCAATCCGCGAAAATTAATTAGATCAATCCGCGGTTTAATTCGCGGAATTACATCAAATCGCGGATTTAATTCGCGGTTTAATTAGATCAATCAATTAAAAGTGGAGGGGATAGCGGCCCCTATTCTATTGTGGATGGATATTATTCAACTTTTTACAGATTCAATTAATTTCGTTTTTATTTGCACACAAAATGATGTCGTCAACATAACGTTGGTAGAATAAAATTAGTTGATATTTAAAAAAATTAGATCCATGAGTTTCAGATTCGCAATACTACATGAGATAGGAGATCCCAATGGGACTCTAAATTTTTGGCTATACATTTTCTTATTATAAGAGAAAAATGTGTTTTGTAAGATAAATTCGGTATGTGTAAAAAAAATTTTATAATCTCATTCGATACATTGACCCTAAGTTTATATATATTTTTTTTTTCATTTCCCAAAACTATTAAAAATAACGATGTTATAAATTTTTAAATTAATGCCTATGCGACTGCAGCCGAATGCCGTCGTTCGTTGCCGAACGCTGTGTGACGTAGGCTGCTGCCAAATTTGCATCTCCTAAATACAGCAACGTGCGACCGGCGGTTTATTGCACGAATGAAAGTGTACAGTTTTACCTTCGTTATTAGACTTTTACCGGCATTATTTTATATTCTATATTGTAAATGGAGAACCAGAAGAAAAGTTATAAGTGGTGTTTTGTGCCAAAGTGTACAAACACAACCATTAGTGCACCCGAAAAAACATTTGTTACTGTGCCAAGAAACCCAAAAACTAGGAAGTTATGGTATTGTAACGATTCGGCTGACAGTTATTTGCCCCAATGCCTCGATTATACTAGAAATTCCAGAGACGGCTGCCGGCGCGTGAATCATAGGCTGCCGACGGGCGGCCTTGAACGCAGGTGTACGTTGGTGAATCATTTTCCAGTCGATGCTAGAGCAGCACTGACGCGACACGTCACTGTTGCCGGAAAATCTGGAAGCTTCTGGAAGGAAATTATTGGCCATATAAATACCCGGCCGTCGGACCCGCAGTTCAGTTCTGAAATAATTCTGCGGCAGTTAGAACTCACGTCGAGGCTTGTTGGAAGCCCCCATATAAATAAAACCGCGTGTACATAATCTCTCGGGAAGTAATAATAAGTAAATAAATATATAATCGTTAGCGTTTAAGAGTGATATAAATAAATGTGCTAATCCGTACGTAATAGAAATAAATAATAATAGTTGTTAGAAATACGTGTACCGATAGTCGTTAGTGCTTGAATTAATTTGTAATCTGCTTGATAATTCTCGCATGTGCTTGTAAACAATAATCGTAGTAATTCATTGTGTAAATAAATATTTGAACCCATGTTTGTCGTATAATTTTAAATAGCCCGAACGTTAAGAACGTAACAGTGGTGTCGGTGTGAGGTTTTGAACCGGGGGCTATATAAAAAAATTATCGAACAAACATTAAAATAAATAAATTGGTAACAAGTGCCGATAAAACGACGGTCAGATAAATAAATTGAAGTGAGTATTGTGCATGCCTTTGACGAGATCTCAAAGCAGCAAAATGGAAGCCCAATTAAGCCAACTTTTGCAACTGATGCAAGTTAGCCAGGACAAGGCGGAAAAAGCACAAGAGGATCTTAGGAAAGAGATCCAAGCTGGGCAGGAGAAGGCAGAAAAAGCGCAAGAGGAACTTAAGAAAGAGATCCAAGTTGGCCAGGAAGAATTGAAAGCCGGCCAAAAGAAGGCACAAGATAAGGCAGAGGAAGCCGCGAAAACACTTAAGGAATGGCTGAAGGCCGAGCAAGAGAAAGCAGTCCAAAAACTTGAGGAAAAATTGAAAGCCACTCGAGAAAACCTCAAGGATGAGCTTAGGGAAGAGTTGCGATCCGGTCGAAAGAAGGCAGAAAAAGCACGAGAAGAGCTGAAGGTCGGGCAGGAAGAGCTGGAAGCCGCAGAAGAGGAAGTAGTCCAAAATCTTGATGGGAAAATAAATGGAAGAGTTCGGTCTCTGTTGTTGGACCTGAGACGCGGCGAGTTGCACGTGGGTGGGGAGGAGCTTTCCCGACACTCAGGAGGAGAGATCGCGGCACAAGTGGTATGGGCGGAAGATGTTATTCTGCAAGGACGAACCGAGAGGGTCGTGGATGCATACCTGGATGGCGATCTCCGGAGCAACGTGGTGCGCGTGGTTGAGCCCGATTATGCTGACAGTGCGGACGAGTGCATCCTGGGAATGGATGTTGTGGATAAGTGTGAGTGCGCTTTGGACCTGAGACGCGGCGAGTTGCACGTGGGTGGGGAGGAGCTTTCCCGACACCCAAGAGGAGAGATCGCGGCACAAGTGGTATGGGCGGAAGATGTTATTCTGCAGGGACGAACCGAGAGGGTCGTGGATGCATACCTGGATGGCGATCTCCGGAGCAACGTGGTGCGCGTGGTTGAGCCCGATTATGCTGACATTGCGGACGAGTGCATCCTGGGAATGGATGTTGTGGATAAGTGTGAGTGCGCTTTGGACCTGAGACGCGGCGAGTTGCACGTGGGTGGGGAGAAGCTTTCCCGACACCCAAGAGGAGAGATCGCGGCACAAGTGGTATGGGCGGAAGATGTTACTCTGCAAGGACGAACCGAGAGGGTCGTGGATGCATACCTGGATGGCGATCTCCGGGGCAACGTGGTGCGCGTGGTCGAGCCTGATGGTGGCAAGAAGCTCACTCATGGTATCCTGGTAGGGAAGACGTTGATGAAGACTGGGCTTGGGGTCCCAGTAAGGATGATGAACGTCAGCAGGGAACTGGCAACCGTCAGGAGGAACCCAATACTGGGAAGGGGCATGAGCCAACGAAAACGGAAGAAGATAGAAGATTTGGTGGCCCGGTACCAGGACATCGTCGAGTGCGGAGATCATCCCAGCGGCCGTACTGACGTAGGAAAACATAAATCAGTTGAGTTTGGCAAAAGAATCTTGCTGAGGACCGACCATCCTGCTCTGAGATGGCTGCTGCAGTGCGAGAACCCTGAAGGACAGGTGGCTGAGTGGATCGAGCGCCTAGAAGAGTTCGACTTGGGAATAAGTCATCGACCTGGCACAGTCCACCGCAACGCCGATGCGGTATCCAAGAGGCCTTGCCCTGCGGACTGCGGCCACTGTTCGAGATTGGAGAGTCGTGCGGTACCCATTAATCGTACCACTGTGGTCGACGACTCATGGGAGCCAGACGAGTTGCAGAGTAGCCAGGAGAACAACCCCGACTTAGGCGCGGTTATAGCCTGGAAGCAAGATGGCCGTCGACCTACCCGGCAGGAGGTCCCCGCCACCAACGCAACAGTGGAGGCTTATTGGGCGCAATGGGACTTCTTGCAGCTGGACGGCAACGTCCTGACCAGAATCTTGGAAGATGAGGACAGTAGGGCAACGAGATCACGATCGATGGTTCCAAGGAGTAGAGTGGCCGAGGTTCTGCGCTACCTGCATGATTGCTCCTCTGGAGGACACTTCAGATTGAAGAAGACGTTGCAAGAGGTCCAAGAAAGGTTCTACGGGGCAAGCTGCAAAGGTGACGTCCGAGAGTGGTGCCGGAGGTGCGAAGCATGCGCTACGGGAAACGGACCTGTTGGAAGACGTAGAGCTCCGAGGTGGCAGTACAACGTCGGTGGTCCGTTCGAGGGTATAGCCATTGACATCGCCGGACCATGCCCCGAAACCGAAGGGGGAAATAAATACATCTTGGTGTGCATGGGCCACTTCACCAAATGGCCCGAAGCGTACGCCGTTCCGAAGAAAGAGACCGGTACTGTCGCTGATGTTCTGGTGAAGGAGTGCTTCAGCCGTTTTGGAGTCCCCCTGGAGTTACATTCCGACCAGGGCCGGAATTTCGAGTTTGGACCGTTCCAGAACGTCTGTAAGCTACTGGGGATACGCAAGACCCGGACCACTGCCCTCCATACTCAATCGGACGGCATGGTGGAAAGGATGAACGGAACCATGGAGAAGCATCTGGCCAAGGGCGTTTCCGAGCATCCGCGTGACTGGGGCCAGTACATGCACCTGTTCCTGATGGCCTACCGATCGGCAGTACAAGAGACAACCGGCGTCCAGATCGAGGTGTGCTGTTGCGAAGCCTGGAGACCACGGTGGGCTGCTGCTTCTTCAGACAGTCAATGTGCCAGAAGGGCACCGCCTGCAAGTACCGCCATCGGACCCCCACAAGAGCGAGAAGACAGGCACTCGACGCAACTCGTTCTGGGACAGAACGATCTAAGGCGGGGGCAGTGTAACGATTCGGCTGACAGTTATTTGCCCCAATGCCTCGATTATACTAGAAATTCCAGAGACGGCTGCCGGCGCGTGAATCATAGGCTGCCGACGGGCGGCCTTGAACGCAGGTGTACGTTGGTGAATCATTTTCCAGTCGATGCTAGAGCAGCACTGACGCGACACGTCACTGTTGCCGGAAAATCTGGAAGCTTCTGGAAGGAAATTATTGGCCATATAAATACCCGGCCGTCGGACCCGCAGTTCAGTTCTGAAATAATTCTGCGGCAGTTAGAACTCACGTCGAGGCTTGTTGGAAGCCCCCATATAAATAAAACCGCGTGTACATAATCTCTCGGGAAGTAATAATAAGTAAATAAATATATAATCGTTAGCGTTTAAGAGTGATATAAATAAATGTGCTAATCCGTACGTAATAGAAATAAATAATAATAGTTGTTAGAAATACGTGTACCGATAGTCGTTAGTGCTTGAATTAATTTGTAATCTGCTTGATAATTCTCGCATGTGCTTGTAAACAATAATCGTAGTAATTCATTGTGTAAATAAATATTTGAACCCATGTTTGTCGTATAATTTTAAATAGCCCGAACGTTAAGAACGTAACAGTATCAAGCGGCGAGAAGGGATACATCAACGGTTGCTTCTTCAGACTTGTACTGCTGTGAAGACCATTTTAACGTAAGTACTCAATATTTAAAGTTGTACTAAATAACATCTGGTACTTGTTTACTGTAGTTAAAAGAAGATATGGAAAACTATATGTTTCATAAGCTTATGAACGCAAATATTCGAATGAAAACGGGAATATTGCCTCACCTATTTGATTGTCAAATAGATCGCAAACGTGCTGCAAGTTCAACTATTCGATCAGCTGTTGAAAAACGATTGCGAAAAGAACTTGTAGCAGAAGCCGTGGCGGAAACTGTTACTTCCTCAAATACTTCATCTTCTACACAAACTACTGTGTCATCTGTTCCGTATGCGGCGATAATTGTGTTGCTAATTCAGTTTTTAGTCAAGGTTGGTAAAACTGAAAGCGTGTTTAGGAGGTTGCCTCGTTCCCATTTAAACCCATAGTTTGATTTTTTTCCCCCGCAAAAAGTAACTCATGACGTCATACGAACCGCGCGAAATTTAAAATCGTAATGTCAAATATCTGTTGATAAACTTTACAATGCCTGTGACTTGCGCAGTGTCTGGTTGTTTTACTAATTTATCAACGCAGTAAAAAAGCATAGGAAAATACAAAATATGCAAGAAAAAATAAATTTATTAAGAATGAGCTGTAAAAAGAAAATTAATGTCGCAAAGAGTTGCAAATGTGCTAGTATCTTTCCAAAAATATTTACGCCTTCTCAATTACGAAAAATAAAAGGTTCTAGAAATATAAAATGGACAACACAGGATATTACTCAAGCTTTTACTTTGAGATATTTGAGCAAGGTGAGTTACATATATCTAAGAGAATCCTTGAATTATCCATTACCAGGTTAATTGATGATCCATTATGTTATAACATATCAATAAAATGATAAAATACCATACCTAATTACCTAATAGTTTTTTTTATTAATACAGGAATTTCAACATTGCAACGTTGGGCTTCTAAAATGGACATGCAGCAGGGTTTACTGAAAACTGTTTTCCAGTTCCTAAAAATTGCAGAAATAACTATGTCAGAAATAGAAAAGTTAGTAGTTCTTCAATATGATCAGATGAAGGTTGCTGAATCGTACGAATATGTCAAAAATGACCGGGTAATTGAACCTCATTCACAACTGCAAATTGTAAATGCTCAAGGTTTAATTGGAAAATGGAAAACTCCTGTTTTTGCCGACTTTGATCAAAGGATGACTCCAGAAATCCTACATAATGTTATAAATGCGCTGGACCACATAGGTTTTAAAGTTATTGAATGTGTAAGTGATTGCAGATCAACAAATATTTCACTGTGGCTTGATTTAAATGTTACATATGAAAACCCATTTATTACACATCAATTGACTGGTTCAAATATTTACTTCTTTGCGGATGCCCCACATCTTCTCAAGTTAATTAGGAATTGGTATTTAGATTCAGAATTTGTACATAAGAATTGTGTTATTAATAAGGATACATTACATCAGTTAATATCATCAAACAAACAAGAAATCAGTAGCTGCTTTAAACTAACAATAAATCATTTAACTGTCGAAAGCCCTAAAAGACAGAATGTTCGTATGGCAGCAGAATTACTGAGTCATACAACAGCAATAGCGTTAAGACATTACTATCCCGATAATAATGCAGCAATTGAAGTTTCCAATTTTATAGAGCTTGTTAACTCATGGTATGACATCATGAACTCGTATACACCCGATCACGACCTAATTATTAAATCTGCATATGGTAAAAATATTGATGCTCAAAATGCCATTTTAGATCAAATGTATAATTTGGATAGCACAGTCATTTTCAAGAGAAAAAGGGTCATTCAAACATTTCAAAAAGGAATCTTGTTATCTATCAATTCGGTAAAACATTTATATAAAGATTTACATGAACTATATGGTATAGCTTACATATTAACGCACAGATTAAACCAAGATTCGCTAGAAAATCTATTGGGCCAATTGAGAACACAAGGTGGTTTAAACGATCATCCTACACCCACGCATGCTCTACAACGGCTGCGATTAATTATAATGGGAAAATCTACCAACCTACAAATTAATTCAAATACCAATCGTTGTTCTGATATTTATGTTGTTGGTGAAGTTATAAGAGGGTCTGGCGCTGAGATTCCTGCTGAAGATTCATCAACTTCAAGCTTATCAGATACGTTTGAAAACATGGAAGGCAAGAAACCCCATGACGTCGGTCTAAGCGATTATTTAGAAAAAGACTGTCTCCAATATTTAGCAGGATGAATAGCCAAAAAACTTCAAACTAGTCTCCCTCATCTGGGCAATCACACTTATAGTTTAAAAGAAAAACAAGTAGATAATTTGGTAGTACCTCCATGGGTAGTACATTTGTCCTATGGTGGATTAATTCAACCTTCTGATGAGTTTTTTGCCCTGATTAAAAATTTGGATGAGGAATTTAAAAATTATATGTCTTCTGGTTTAAGTAACCCAAAGAAAATTACAAAAAAACTTATTAATAAACTCAAAATTAAATATTATGATGTCGATATTATACTGAAAATGTTTGTTAAACAGCGGATATTTATTAGAATGAAGTTTTTAAATTATAAATATAGTAAGCAGAAAAATTCTAAATTCAAGAAATATCACGCTGGAAATAAAATGAAAAAAATTATAACTTAATATTGTGCTTTCATTTTACTTTAAATACTTTAATTTTTGGGTTATCTACACCACAAAATCGGTGGTCTTTTTCTTTGTATGTATCTTTATTTGCTATCTCCTTCGAAGATACTGGACCGATTAAATTGTATGATAGTTTAAAATTTTGCTAATTAGATCGTAGGCCCGTTTTATTTTCAAAAAAAGTACGAAAAATTAAAGTAAAATGAAATTAATTAAATCGTATAATTTTAAATCACAAATACTCAATGTTCATCTATCAACATTTTTGTATATATAATTGGTAAGGTTGTATGTGTTTTTTATTGTAACGTGTAACACCCTTTCCCACCGAAGCGTAGCTTGGGTGATTCACTAGCTTAATGTAAAATTACACGTTGCTATCAGTTATAAAAATGACGAATGTTTGTTCATTACTTAAATAACTTCATTTATGAATTTATTAAGATAACTTAAAACGAACATTAACAAAACTTACTAAAAATGTACATTTATTTAAATACACTATAACTCAGCAAACTATCTACAATATAATTAATCACTATCACAAGTGTCATCAGATTCTTCATCGTTGACTTGTATTATTATTGGAGTAATGTCTTCTACATCAAAACCCACTTCCCTGTCCGCCCACTTCTGTATAATGCCCTCTGCCTGTTCAACACAATTTGACCATGTTTCAGCTGTTACATAACGCTTTTTGCCACATATTTATGGTTTTTTCTACACCGTACCCATATTCACCTATATGCTTATTATAATAAGTTTTGGCGATTCCCCAAACATCTTCAGTGGGGTTGAAAATACAATGGTAGGGAGGAAGTTGGACCACAGTATGTCCATACTGTTCAGCAAGGTGGTCTGCGACATACGTTTTTGGAGGTTTGTGTCTGAAAAAAAATCATTAATACTTTAGCACACAAAATTCACTTAATATACTTACTGTACAACCAACTGCAATAATTCCATTTTTAATACATTCCCCTCAATATTCACTGACCGACTTGCTAACCAATCAATAATATGTATCTTGTTTTTTCAAACTAGCATTGGGCGTTTTATCGTGCTATGATAACTTGCGTTATCCATTAACAATAATTGATGGCTCCTCAAACAGTGCCATTTTCGAAAATCCAGGTTTCGTGTAAGTATACAAATTGTGACGGTCTTTTCCTGCTGCAGATTTTTAATGTACTTCCTTAAAGACACCACTCTGCGGAAAGCAATGTGATCCACCTCCATAAGCCCTCTGCGTGGATCATCCTTTTTCCAGCGGAATCCTACATCTTTCAGGACCTTTTCTAACGAAGATATTCCTCCCTTGTAAATATCTCTTTCCTTTAAAATTCGCAATACAGATGTCCGAGTAATATCTTGTTCTAACAAAAAAATATCCTTGTAATGTTCAGCAATAGCGAGTAAATGATTCACTTACTGTTTTGGTACATTTCATAAACCACATTTCTTATGGCTACTTCATCGAAATCGTCAATGTCCACTACGGGCTGAGTTCTCTGCTTTTTCTGCTTCGCGCTTTTGATATGTTCATTTGATTTTACCGTCTGTGAAACCGAACTCACGGTTGGTATACATACTTGCAAGGCATTTGCAACTCTCTATAATAAATAACACACTATAATGTAATAATACAATAATTATACATTTATTCCACAATGTAACTAACCTCTTGTACAACAGCTAAAGCAATCAAGGGCCCTCCATTGTCGCGTTTTTGCTCGAAAAAGCTTATTAGGAAGGCTATAAGCTGTTTTCACTGCTTACATCAAGCTTTCGGCATTATTTCCTCTGCATAACACAGGTAAACGCAATCTCAATAAGTTAGGTTAGAAATAATATGTAGTCTCTAATGACGTCACGAGTTACTTTCCCCCCCGCCCCGCGAATTTAATTTTTTCGAATCTTGAGGCAACCAGAGCCAGTAGATATAGAGAGTACCGCCACCTCCGCCATGTTTGTTCCTTTGTCATATGCGTCACTTTGAGGTTTTGTAACACAATTCCGTCAACGTGACATTTATTGGCAATCCGAAATTTTACTTAAAATTGGCAAGACTGTAAGTCTATGTCAAATTCGAGGTTAGTAGGTTAGGTTTTGTTTGTTATTTGACACAAACTGATGGAAAACATAACCTGATAACCTCGAATTTGACATAGACTTACAGTCTTGCCAATTTCAAGTAAAAATTTAGACATAACTCAATCAGTCATTGCTGATGGGAACAAAAATGGCGGCGATGGCGGCATTTTCACGGATCAAAGAATGGCGGTACTCTCTATATCTACTGGCTCTGGATGTGACCAAGTAGTGGCGCTATCTGTTAGTACCATCGGAAAGTACCCCCCAGGAGCAGTTCAAGGTCATCCAAATCGGAATTTTGACATCAAAGAAACCGACAGTGAGTGTATCTACTTGTTTGATTTATGTACGCTGCTTAAACCGGGAAACCCTCTTACCAAAAACAAGTCCTACCACCCTATCAGTTTACTTCCGACAATCTCTAAGTTGCTGGAAAAGTTAATACGAAATCGTATAAATAAAAGTGCACTTCAATATAAATGGCTACCAGATCATCAATTTGGTTTCCGATCCGAACACTCAACAATACAACAATGTCACCGACTAACAAATATAATACGTTGATCATTTGAAGACAAAATTTACTGTAGTGCAGTGTTCCTGGACGTGAGCAATGCTTTCGATAAGGTGTGGCACAGAGGTCTGCTTTACAAAATGAAGAGTCTATTATCATACCACTACTACTTACTTTTACGCTCGTTTCTTTCAAACCAAGTTTGGTAATGAAACCTCCCTGATAAGAGGAATTAATGCCGGTGTTCCACAAGGCAGCGTACTTGGACAGCTAATGTACTTGCTATGCACGTACATACGACCTACCAACCTCATCACAAACAAGTCTAGAGACGTTCGCCGACGACACATCAACCCTTTCATGTAGTGAAAATCCGGCTACAGCATCAGCACTACTCCAAGAACATCTAAATCTTCTGGAAACGTGATTAACGAAATGGAAAGTAAGAGTAAATGAAGATAAATCGGTGCATGTTACGTTTACGACGAAGCATTCAACGTCCTCCAGTTACGCTTTATGACATACGCATACCTCAGGCAGATGAAGTTAGATACCTGGGCTTACATCTCGATAGACGTCTGACATAGAAGCGCAAAGAAATTGACCTAAGACTTCAAAAATTGTATTGGTTTATTGGGAAAAACTCAGCACTTACATTAGACAACAAATTATTGATATACAAGAGCATAATCCGTTCTATTTGATCCTACGGCTGCGAACTTTGGGGTTGCGCTAGCAAATAAAATATAAATGTAATCCAATGTTTTCAATCAAAAACACTTAAAGAATGTTATCCAACGCCCGATGGTTTGCGTCAAACCTAACTCTCCACAACAATTTCAACATTTCATATATGGCTGACATAATCAAAACAAAAGCGGTAAAACATCATGAGTCGAAGAACCTGAAACTATAAGATTAAGAAGAAAGTGGCCAGTGGATTTAACAGACTAAATTAGGGGCGATGCCAGTGGGTGTCTTCCTCACACGCCTTTAATTAATTATACATAAAATTAGCTCATAGAATTATTATAATTATTCTGATGGCTAATAAAGTGAATTAGAAAAAAAGCATAAGGCATAATAAGGTGTTACGTGAGGCTGGTTTTTAAAATTTGCTTCCGAGTTTAAGTGTAAGTTCTCATAAGAGTAATATCACTTGAACAACTGAGTAATTACATGTTTGTCACCATAGGAAAGTATTTGTTTTCGAAAACATACCTGGGATGCCATTTTCTGAAGCAACTTCATCAAAAATTTCATTAATTTTAGATAGTATGCAGAATTTAAATCAATATTAGAGGCGTTTATCGTGTTCATTTGTCTAAAAACCCAACACAATTTTGATTTGTGACTAATTCATTATAACAGTAAAACGTGCCATTAATGAATGTAATTGAAAATCGGATACATTTGCTGCAACAAATAAGCTAAACAATTATATTAATTTTCTGTGACAATGAACCGGGTTCTCATCATAAATAGTTTGCATTTTATTATTTATGGGCATGTAATTGCAGCAAATTGAAATTTCAATTGTCAACGTGCCATTCGTTTGTAGATTACTAATGATATGTATGCAAGTATACTGATTATGTTTCAATTTGTCTTATATCAAATGCATCCATAGTTGACTTTTATAGTTCTAAGTATATATAATTATGACTTTGACCACTAAAAAAACCTAAAAATAATTTTCACAGCACAGCCTTGGGACAAATAGATATTATTGATGCATTGCCTGGAAGAATATCTACATGCATTATAAAGTACGTACCTACTTAGCAGACTTCCTGAACTTCATAGCATAAAACTTTAAATCCTTAAAAAAGTTTAATTCTAATACACCTTCGAATCGCAAGAGGACGTGATTAAAATTGCATAACAATTCTGGACTTCTTGAACAAATAAGGGTAAATATCTTATTGAGCGATAAACAATGTTGAAAACAGTTCAACCGAACTTAAACAGAAAGAAAATTGTGCATTTATATGAAGTGCACTACTCAAGAAATAACGTTTTTATTCTGGTGAATGGTGGATAAACTAAATATTCTGTAATTTCAATTGCCAATTGATAAATGTTACGTCAATAGCTTTTTACTTACCTCGTCTAAAAGGCGAAGGAAGTATTGTAATCTCGAAAAAATCACCTTTCGATATTTCTTCAGATCTTCACGTTTCAGGGTCCCTAGATGACGAAAAACAGGTTTTATCAATTCCGCCAGTCTGGCTGTCTGTCTGTCTCTCTGTCGAAAAAACTATTTGTCGGAGGAAAACCGTATTTTGTATTCACATTATATATCTACCTGGCATGAAACCGAAAAAATTGCAGACAAATATATAGGTACAGGGTGAGCACCTGAAAAAATAGAATTTTGTTTAAGTTTGACTTAACTTAGCAATAAATACAAGTAATAATTTGTACATAGCGCAGGCTTTATTCTTACCAAAAATGGGCCCCCATACAGAATAAATGTTGTACGACACAAACACGAGCAACAAATTACTGCGTTACTTAATACAGCTGCAACGCAGGAATTCAAAGTGTCGGTGCTCCGTAGCTCAGGTAGAAATAGCGCATTCCCTTGCAATACTCCACAAAACGTTGGGACTGCATACGCGGTCCGCCTTCCCTTCGAATTCGACCACCGGTAACTTTTTTTTAATTTAAAAATTTATTCAATTTATTAGAAACGTAAATATATTTTACTCCTAACTAAATTATTTAGTGGCTCAATGTCGACGAGGGAAGTTCTGAGTAAACCTTTTACAGATTTTTTCCATCGAAATACTGAAAGTGTTTCAATAGAAACAATCGTAGATCATATAGAATGTTTATATACATATGTGTGTGTGTGTGTGTGTGTGTGTGTGTGTGTGTGTGTGTGTGTGTGTGTGTGTGTGTGTGTGTGTGTGTGTGTGTGTGTGTGTGTGTGTGTGCGTGTGTGTGTGTGTGTGTGTAATTCAACTCGCAAAGAAGGCATTGACAGGCCAAGAATGCGTGATGAGCAAAATATTGAAGTTGTTAGGCAAGTAATGGAGGAACAGCCCCAGACTTCATTCGGCATTAGCAGCACTAATTGGACCCATCGTGTAGCACTTGCCAACGTATTCTTAAATAGGACCTCCAACTCCATCCCTACAGAACGCAAGTTTTTCAAGAATTACTCCTTGTTGACAGGCCACAAAAGTATGAATTCTGTCAATAGTTTTCACATAATTTGAAAACAACATCGGGGCTCTCAAAAAGCCTTCTTTACAGATGAAGCTTGGTTCCATCTTTCTGGATATGTCAATTCCCAAAATATGAGGATGTGGAGCTCAAACAATCCTCATTTTTTTTATTACAACTCCACTACACCCACAGAAAATTGGAGTGTGGGCAACTGTGAGTAAAAGAAGGATTATCGGGCCAATATTTTTTGAAGGTAAAAACTCTTATCTAACTGTTGATAATCATGTGCATGTATTTGACATTTTAGGAATTCTAAACGCTGAGAGCTATATTCTAGAAATCTTGCTCCGTTCATGGACATGTTACATGATGACGAACTAGTAAAATGATACGTTCAACAAGAGGGGTCACGAAATCACACTACCCGAGTAAACCTTCTTAGCAGAATTCCTTGATAATCCTGTAATAAATTTAAATACACCAGTGACATTCCCACCTCGGTATTGTAATATTCCCTATGATTTCTTCTTATGACCATACATAACAAATTCAATATTTCCAACTTCTGTTGTTAATATGGAAGATCTTAAAGAGAGAATTATAAATAAAATCGAAGAAATAAATAATACACCAACAATGCTGGAAGATGTTATTAATTCTGTTAACAAAGGAATCAGAACATGCATAGATGAAGGTAGTGGTCACATATTGTTGGTATTTAGCT